>JACXGK010000595.1:0-100104 GCA_016801125.1 Novumbra hubbsi
CACATGATGATACTGTGGGTGGATGTAGGCCACATGATGATACTGTGTGGTGAATGTAGCCCACATGATGATACTGTGGGTGGATGTAGGCCACATGATGATACTGTGTGGTGGATGTAGGCCACATGATGATACTGTTTGGTGAATGTAAGCCACATGATGATACTGTGTGGTGAATGTAGCCCATATGATGGTACTGTGGGTGGATGTAGGCCACATGATGATACTGTGGGTGGATGTAGGCCACATGATGATACTGTGTGGTGGATGTAGGCCACATGATGATACTGTGGGTGGATGTAAGCCACAGGCCCATGCATAAACTATGGAGTTACTCTGGCTATCAGTCAATGCTGGTCATTTGTTTGATTGTCTGTCTCTTCAAGCTCTACACCTTTTCACATCACACCTGTGTGTGTGTATGTGCTTGGTTTTAACAACTCAGCCGCCATAACTAACATTGGCCAGTGTGTGTGGCTGAAACCAAGGAAGTTACTGAAATATTGTTCGGGTACTTTAAAGATCTATCAACACCAGATTATTCCATTCCCCCTAGACCAGGGGTGCCCAAACTTTTTCATATGAAGAGACAAAAATCGAACTTGCTTGAGGGCCGTGGGCCGAAAGTAATATTGCATTATACCAAACTGTATTATATTATATGGCATGGTGGGCCAAATCAAAGGTCCCAGCGGGCCAAGTTTGGCCTGTGTGCCCTTTTTACAAATACAACAAATACGTATTTATAAAAACCCATCCTCTAGTTCCACCCATAGCTGAGAATACCAGAAATATTTCTAAATCATTACCCTAAATTCAACAATTGTGTGAGGTTTGTTAGAGAACAGGCCTGGTAATGTTTTTTTTAGCTCAAAACAGGTTAATCTAGTTTAGAAAAATAACACACAATCAACATACAATCAAATGACGTTATAAAACTCACCACAGCCAAACCACAGTTTGGATACTTGTAAGTGTAAAACCTTATATAAAAAGCAGATGCATTGAAAATCTATTCTGCAGTTCAATAAAGCAAGAGTTTTCAGTGATTAAAACAGTCAGTGTACGCGTATCTTTCACACAACCTGCAACTGGCTAAGCCAGGTTTATGTTTCTAAATAAATAAGACTTTGTTAGAGATCAGAAATTTGGCAATGTCACACGATGATGTTGTTGCGAGTGGGTGTGCTCTGCTGTACTGTATCAAATCTATATTTTTGGCTGACTCTTCGTTGCTTTTCCACTCAGTTCAAATATGCTCAAGTTTTTTCCCCCTTCACATCTGTCCCTTATGTTCACTGTTGTAGCTGACACTCTACCTCCCCCCGCAAGTTTTGGGATTGGGGGGTTCTGTTTGGGGGGACGTGACAAGCTCTATTATGATATATACTTTTATAATATAAAAAATAATAAAAGTGGTTGTGTTGTCAAATACTTTGAATACTCCGCTGGCCTTTTTCTCAGTCTTCTTAATGAGATATAAAGAAAAAAGATAGCAAGGAAAAAGTTTGTAATGGGATAGAAGATTGTGAGTGTGTTGTCAGTCACATGGTGTGTCCTTTCTACATGTAATTTAAAATGCAATGGATTTGGCAATGTGATAACAAATTGTATTTAGTCCTAAATACCCTATTTAGACTACATCAACAGTTTCGAAAACAATTAAATTGAAAAAACATTAATATAATATGTGAATGGTCATTTATCAAATCACACCAGCAACCAGAACACAGCAACGGCTTTGGCTATTACCCTGACCCGGAAGGAATAACAACTTGCTGACTAGGCTCACCTGGTAACTTACAAGGCGCTGTCCTTCGAACACGTGCTGTTGCTGGTGATACTACAATTTATTTGGTGTCTGTGAAATGTTTTCAGTTGCTACATACAAAAAACAAACTAAAAGTCTGCTGGTTTTTATGGAGATGGAAGGACTTAGAAACTTACATAGGAAGCATCACTTCAGTGTTTGGTTTACAATTTCCATTTATTCAAACTGGGGCTAATGTGCATACGGTAAAAAAAGTACATATGAATGTGCTTGTCTATGTTTTGCTGTCAGCTGCTGAGTGAGCATGACACTTCTTCTCCACAATGCACAAGCAGGAGAGTGAGATGCATTGGAAGAAGTACAATAATGACTGCATAATGCAATCACAGGAAGACAGTTTATTTTATTTCCAGATTGAATTAACGTTTACTCCCTTTCCCAACCTCGTCACATCCAATTGTATCTATGGCCCCGTGTCACTGCAACAAAGGATTCCCAAAGGATTTAAGACAGTTGAAGATTCCGGCAAGCTTTCCTCATAGGAATATGTTCCAAGCCTTTCTGCTCTTTTTTAACACTCCGCCAAGAACTGACGTGGATCATCGTGTATGGGCATCCAAACTCATCTGACTACCACAGTTAGCTTTGCAGGAGTCAATTCTTCATCATCCAGAATTGAAGGCTATTCCATGTGAAAAGTTACCCAGAAATTGAAAATCTTGTACAACGATGTGTAGTAAAATCTTTACCGAAAAGCGCAGACCGGCTCTAACCAGAATAGTAAAAGGAATGGGGGGCCCTGGTTCACAACTGAGCAAGAGGACAAATACATTACAGTGTCCAGTTTGAGAAACAGACGCCTCAACTGGCAGCTTCATTAAATAGTACCTGCAAAACACTAGTCTCAACGTCAACAGTGAAGAGACGACTCCGCTGGCCATCTAGGCAGAGTTCTTCATCTGACACGTGACTGTTGTTTTGTGCTCATCTTAATCTTTCCTTTGAAAATCTGCCTATAAGGCCGCCAGGCTTTCTTTCGAAATGACCCCAAACTTCTGAATGATATTGTGTATAGATGGAATTTTTACACCTTTAATTCTATTCAGATAAAATAAGATTAATTAATTATTTTATTTTTTCTATGAGAAAAATATGGGCTGTACGTAAGTGAACGCACAGCTTAGTAGAAGTCTTTCCTTGTCCTGTAATAAATCCATATTAGGAAGGCATTATACAGGCATCTCTGAGAGCTCGGGCCGGTCTGCCAATGAGTGCACCAGTTAGTCTGGCTAGCCAGACGAGGGCAAGGATCACTGTACAGATCCAGGACAGAACTGCTGATGCACAAAAATCTCAGAGATCTCTTTAGTCATTTCTCTTCCTATATCGATCGCCTGATTATCTGTCTTCTCTCTTTCTCTCTCTCTCTCCCTCCTTCTCTAATAAATGCATGTTGTTCTTCTCTCTGTATCTCTCTCTTTCCCATACTTCCATCATCCCACTTCCTTGCTATCACTTTTAACCATCCCTCTCTCTTTCATTCTCATTCATCTCTTTATCTCTATATTAATTCCTGCTATCCAAATATCTCTTTCCATCAGATTCATCCGTCCCTGTCTCTCTATCTCACTTTCCATCCCTCTCTATCTATCTTACCCACTGTCGATCTGTCTGTCAATCTATCCCACTGTCCATCCATCTCTGTCTATCTATCCCACTGTCCATCTATCCCACTGTCTATCCATCTCTGTCTATCTATCCCACAGTCCATCCATCTCTGTCTATCTATCCCACTGTCCAACCCTCTCTGTCTATCTATCCCACTGTCCAACTGTCTCTGTCGATCTATCCCACTGTCCATCCATCCGTCTCTCTCTATCCCACTGTCCAACTGTTTCTGTCTATCTAACCGACTGCCCATTCATCTCTACCTATCTATCTTACTGCCCATCTGTTTCTATCTATCCCACTGTCCATCTGTTTCTATCTATCCCACTGTCCATCTGTTTCTATCTATCCCATTGCCCATCTGTTTCTATCTATCCCACTATCCATCTGTTTCTATCTATCCCACTGTCCATACATTTCTATCTATCCCACTGTCCATCCGTTTCTATCCATCCCACTGTCCATACATTTCTATCTATCCCACTGTCCATCCGTTTCTATCTATCCCACTGCCCATCCATCTGTTTCTATCTATCCCACTGCCCATCTGTTTCTATCTATCCATCCCACTATCCATCTGTTTCTATCTATCCCACTGTCCATACATTTCTATCTATCCCACTGTCCATCTGTTTCTATCGATCCCACTGCCCATCCATCTGTTTCTATCTATCCCACTGCCCATCTGTTTCTATCTATCCATCCCACTATCCATCTGTTTCTATCTATCCCACTGTCCATCCGTCTCTCTAGTCTTTCATCACTTTCGTAACATGAATAGGTGGACTTCTACACTCTGGCTGACCCACAGAGAACACATACTCCCACTCCTCATGTCCCGATAACACTCACACCCATATCACCAGGGCATAACTCATAAGAACCTAAAACAGACCTTGTTTGAATCTTGTTTTTCTGCAATAGAACACACACAGAGTTCTCACCCATGCACGTCATCCAGTGGTGGACCCAATTCAAAAACAAACTACTATTGAACTACATCCACATTTAATCCATTTACCATTCTTAGAAATCACCAATATGAAACTCTCAACTATGTATCAATAATATTATCCACATCACACCCATCCATACTAGAAACGGGTCACACATCAATATGAGGAACTGCTTTTAAGACCTGGGCCGAATTAATGATGTTATAACCTACCCTAAAATATCTGACATAAATGTGATACTGTATATAAAGTAAGCAATCTGTTATAGAGTTACACCATTAGTCTAAGATCAAGGGAAGTGAGACCACCTCACTACTCTACACTGTTGGTCACTATATTTTTTTATTTACAGAAGGGTTTGGATCAACCATCCCTTGTAGGTGTCACTTAAAATAAACATGTTTCACTGACATCCAACTTTCGAATTAATTGACATGTCAAACCGTAACTCCGCAGTAATGTAATGTGTTAGATGTAAGAACCAGCTAAAGCGAAACCGTGCATTTTGATCAAGTACGGAACGACATGCTTAACGTTTGAGGTAGCCTACTTTTTTGTTTTTCACTGGTAAGTCGTGGAAAGTAGTGGAATGCATATGTTTCAATAACTTGTGAGAAACTGAAGTAAGAAACAGAAACAGTGCTCTGAGCTTTTATGTTACTGCTGTCCGCCTAGCCAAAACAATTCTTAGACAAAATCTTTGAATAAATTGTTTTGAAAATGTATTTTTTTTTAACATGAATGTCAACGTGTTAGCAAGAAGTCAGGCAACATTTAGTCTACCGGGCTACAGTCTCTGCAAATTTCAAACTAACGTACTGTGGAATCAGGAGGTTATTTAGCCTGTCCGTAAATGTAAGTAAAAAAGACGTCACAGAGATGTGTGTACGTGGTTACTTACACAAACGCGTGGTAGAGTAGTGCCCATCCTCGCGGTCTCTCCAGGGCGTCGTAAATAAGGGTTTGAATTCTTCGTTTTCTAATGTTATTCCGCTTAACCGGTCGCGTGTACCCCAGTGGGGTCTTCGCCAACAGTCCGAAACCCTGAGTGCTCCTTTTGAAATCTTCCTTACCTGGAGCCACCAACAGGAGTGCCCCATCTTTGTCCACCCCGGCACCTTGGTCCAAGTCCACGGGCAGAGCTGGTGTCTTTTTCTCTCTCTGCTCCTCCGAACCGTTAGCAACATTTCTGGACCTGATCCCCATGTTCAATTTTGATCCTTAGAGCCGCACTTACAGAGATCTGGTATGAACTGCATGCCATGATCTGGGACGATAGATCAAGATGACTTCAGCTGGGGGTCATTTAAGGAGCTGGTCCCCTTCATGAAGGGGGATAAACGTCAGCCTGACTGAAGGGAACAGGAGGGTGGAGAGAGAGAGAGAGCTGTCACAGACGCGAACGTATACACCTTGCACACTTGCCTAAGAATGGACAGAATTAGAGAATTTCATCTTTGCAGTTAGAGTGTGGTGTTTGAGAAGGCAATCAATTAAAGAGTGCCGTTCCAGTTTATTCGAGCATAGTTATGATCCAATCATTTCAATGTAGACATCAATGGAAATATTAGACCACATCGAGAAGATTCGAACATTTGCGTGGCATGTTATTTCATAGAACCCAGTTATCACAGACCGTAAATAGTCAATAGGCTACAGAGACAAAATTGTCAACACCGGTAGGACACACTTTATAAACGCCTAATAAACAGACGATGCCAACTCACAACAATGGCAAAATCATCCATAACATCGAGACATCCACAAGGAGTAGCCTACTCGTGCTCCATTGCCGACCGCTTTCAACAAAGCATGATTTCTTTCTCAAACCAGGATTTCTCCTCCCAGTCTCCACCTGCCGCTCCCGACAAAACAATGTGAAAAGAGGGTGGGGAAAGGGTTGAGATTTGTCTTGCGTAAAAGAGTCGAGTTGGCACTGAAATTGAAGCCCATGGACACCACACAATAGTGAAGCATTGCATTTCTCACAGTCACGACCAGACCATTCTAAGCACGTGCTGATATTCCATAAGCCGAAAAATATCAGATTTCGCTCGCGCACTCAGATGTCAAAACCGTACCCATTTTACATAATTTCCCGTTAAGATCGCCTGTTTTCCTTTTATATTGTGTCAGATGTTCGTGACGAGCAAATCATTATTATAGGTAAATTGATACGGTCTTGCTTTACTCGTTTTCTTTTTTGCTTAATCGTTGAAATTGAATAGCTAGCTATAGATTAACCCATCTCTCCATGTCCATCTAGGGATCTCTGAAATTTGGAAGCATAAGCGCCATGAGGGCCAATGTTGTAACCAGGCTCAAACGTTCTCAGACCATTTGTAAAAACATATTCAGATGCTTTTAGACTATTTGAAAACACATAGTCAGAAGAGAGTGCAGCTGGGGGGGTATGAAAACACATTGACAAAGCAACAAATAAAAAATAAATGACAGCAGAAATATATCCAGAATTACACCTATAGGTAAGACATTCAAATGAGTTGCATGGGGCCTCCTCTTTAACTGTAGAACAGCTGAACTCAAAATAATGTTGCCTGCCCACGTCCATGCCTTGGGTATTGGATCCTTGGGCGTGTGGCAGCTGAGGACCTTTGCTGTGGACCAAACTATGCATAATAAACCCAAACCAGATGGAGATGGAAGAGGTGAGGACGGATTCCACAGTTTATATGTAAAGCTAGACAAGTACTGTATTAGGTCTAAAGAATTGGTATTTCAGATAGAATAACCGCCAAGTTGGGATGGTTGGTGGGCATGGTCTTCAGTGAGCCACCACCTGCTCATTGATTGTCTGTGTTCAGGGTTTTCCGACTTTCCAAAGTACAGTCATTAGCAGGAAGACTGAGTGTAGGTCGGGTGATACCGTGCATCCTTGCCGAACTCCAGTCCTCGGTGATCCACTGACAGATGGAGCTGGACACGTTCAGCCTGAAGAATTTGCAGTAGTAGTTGTGGATACAATGGCGTTGTACGTGTAGCTGTGGATATCTGTGTTGTGGCCCTTGAAAGTGTCCCATTCCGCGGTGTGCAAGGCATTCTTGAGGCTCCGCCACGGAGTCGGTCATTGGGTTTCCAACCGTTTATGTTTGACAGGCTTTTCAGCTTTACATTTCGGTATGCATTACAGGGATGAGGCGAAGCATAAAATTAGCAGTGAGTCAGGGGCACGGGAGGGCAGTGCAGTGTGCCGTGCCACTAGCGCCACAGACATTTAATTGCGCCCGGAATTTAATTTGGTCTTGTTGGACATTTCACCATTTGATTGTACCTGGGAAGATCTTGCGTACGGCTTCTGTAGTTAAAGTCACTTATAACCTAAACCTAGATTTACCTAATCCACGTGTTGTGCTCTGAATGCGGAGGTATTCGTTGCAAAGTGAACACCCGCAAAAGACTGACTAATATTTGCAGTGCAAATAATATGGTTTGCGATGGATGAAAAATAGTTTTCAGTTTTCAATTGTTGAGTGGTAGACTGGCATCTCAAGTTTTCTACTGTTGTAGTGTTGGAAATGAGGGAAAATACAATACTGTCTCTAATCCCCTAAAATGATAGCATTAGGTCATATACTTCAAGCAATACCAAGGACAGAGTGTGTGAAGGGACATGTTGCCATGGAGAAGAATGTAATATGACTCAGGTTGCTATGGACCAAGAAGTGATAAGGGACAAGTTGCTAGTGAGTGAACAGAATACATAGGGTGGATGGCATGTTGCTATGGCTGCACTAGGCCCAGTACAAAAACAAGACAGGGCAGAATGGAGTGTTAGTTGGCAGACTGGGAACATAAGAATAGATTTCATACTGTGTACTTTTCAAAAGCCTTGGGCCACCTGAGAAAATAATTTAATGCGATTTATCTGGGCAGTAAGTGCTTATTTGCTCATGGAAAACTCTATATAACATTACAATACTAATAAGATGAATAGTAAAAGTAAAAATTACTGTGTGGCCTGAAAGCCGATTATTATCTTGTGAGACTGCTATAAGAAATGTCATGCAAGATATGGTCAAGTCTTACAAGATATGGCCATCTTTGACTGATTGGCAAACCATTACTTTTCTGCTCTATAATGAAGCCAAGAATGCTGCAAAAACATGTCATGACCTACTTGGATCAGTTTGCAGATGGAACACTCAACAGAGGCCAGATCACCACATTTGTATTTTATTTTCCCTTCATTTATATCTCTTGCTGAGATGCTATGCAATTGAGTCCTGTATTACAAAAGATACACACATATGTGCCTCCAGGAACAACTCAGGGTAAGTGGACTTCTACCCAAATGTGAATCTGGGCCGAACCACCCCCCAAACGAACCAATCATTTAAATACCTCCAAAGTAGGGGTGTTAAACTGTTTTCATTGGATTGGGTTATTAATACACTTTAGATACTATTTTAAAGTGTATGTTACAGTTATCTCTTTAATATGAGTTTCAACATGGGCCTATGTTGGCAATAAATGATTCTCTCACAGAACCATAGAAATCTACAACCTACCTGGAGACTGCTCATACTGATACCCCTGATCATGTTTTAGAGAGGACTACCCTCTAAAAGGGAGCATAGTTGAAAAATCACGCAGCTCTTCATTATGTGCTGAACATTATACCTAATCTGCTAAGTGCTAAGGCAATACTTTCCATCCGTTATCACAGCCAATGCTGCATGAACTCCAAAGTGACAAGATTATACTATTTTATTTGGTTGTTAAAACAATTGACTTTTGGCAGAAACTGCCAAACGTTTCTGCCAGTGTGTACAGTATATCTTCATCTTAGACATTTGCATCATAATCTTTCCTCCAGTAGTTGAATCGTTGTACACATCAGTATGAACAATGGTTTGGTTTCTGTATTTCAGAAAAAATTGGGGAACATTTTGGAGAACACACATATACACTGTTTAACCTTGTCTGACTAGTACACAACGTCATGATAAAGATAAGATGAAATACATAGTCCTCTATACTTATTGGCCCCATTGGTGAAGATAGGAATCAGGCTTGTGATAAATTTTATTATTCATAAATAAGGCAATAGATATACATATATTCTTGAGAATTCCAGACTTGACTGTAGCTGTGATGAACCTGTCTATAAGAGGACCAGTGTAATTTGCCCCTTTGCAGAGTAAGTAGGATGGTTCACTGGGTATAATATACACAGATCACTGTTGGAGAAAGATGATAGTTATATTTTGAGGTCACCAAGTCTGATGGTTACATTTTGTGGCTGTGTCTGCCCAAAGGTTAAATGGTCATTGGATCTTCCAGCAGGACAAATATCAAAATGATTTCTCCAGATCCATACAGAAATGTCTCAATGACCACAGAATCAAGCTTTTGAAATGACCATCCCAGTATATTGAGTTAAACCTTATTGAAAACCTTGGGCGTGAGCTGATGCTCAAGCGAGGACCAAGAGATTCTTCAGATGGTCTTGGATCCTTTTTTGGGTTCTCCTACCTAATCAAACATTCTAAGATGTTAGCTTGTCAAGTGGAGGGTGCACAAAGTTCTAAATATTTGTTAATTAAGAATTAGTTTTTTACTTTGATCCTGATAATAATCAAGAGAAGTAATTAGATCAACAGAAAAAGTTCTTGATTAGAACTCTGTGAGGACCAGGCCCATGTTGCCCAGTTTTAAGAACATACTGTCAATAAACTGTAGTTAACTGATGATGTTGTATTACACCATTTAAACTTATTACCTGGATCCAGTGGCCCAAATCAGTTTATTTTGTTTTTATTGTTAATCCAAGCACTGCTTTAGGGAACCATTTTGCAATGTTATGGGGACCTTTTGCTTGGTATGTTGGATGTTTGGTTTTAGAAAAAAAAAGCATTGATGAGATTCTGTTTCAACAAAATTACAAGATGGCGGAAAAAAACCTACTAACTCAGCATTTAACTGCTGTGTCAGCCCAATGTCTACCTCCGCTTCGTTTCCAGTTTCATGAAGGCACCTTTTAGACCTTTATAGAGTGACCACATGGACACAATTCGAATTTTTCTTGAAGGGAATATTAATGGTCTGAGCAGAAGGTCTGGTCGTGTTCGTCTTTAGCCCAGAGGGCTAACTGGGGTTTTACAGACTGATTCTTTGTCCTATAATGGGGGTCTCAATGAAGAGAGTGGGCAGGTGGCCTAGTGACAAGGTGAACTGACTGACTAGGGGTCATCAACTGTTTATTACAAATTAAAACATGCTACTTATCAATCTAATCCCAATTAAAAGGCAAAAGCAAACATATTGAATATTTTCTATGGACTCTGGACCTGCTAATTTGATTAATCCTTGAATTTGATGACAGTTATATAAATATTCAATGCACTTCAAAAAACGACCTCCACAAACATGCCTTAGGGGCCGGCTCGGTGGACACGTACCTGCCATACTATGCATAGATCTGGACCAATCAAGATTCAAGACATTGAGTTAGATTTTTTCATACTTCATCTTATGAGTAAAATCAAGCATAATGTTATATGTAACAATATTATTATTTTACCATACAATTATTTATTTTGCTCATAATTCCCTTTGGGTTATCTACCCATCCCAAAGGTGAACTATAGACACATATAATGGAACATGCTATGTATATTATGTTTGTCCACGCTGTCAGACCCTGTTATTTTGCATACAAGCAAAAGGGTTTCGTCTTCAGTAGTCAAATTCTTTGAAAACCCTTGCCAGACAGTCCAGTTCTGATAACCTAAAACGAATGTTTATGTTTTATTAATCAGAACAGCTCAGGGACGACGTTACATGGAACGATAAGTCAAACACCAATTAGTGGAAAGAATACCAGACTCGGGCTACCTAAGCGAAAACAACAAACAAGGAAGAAGTGGGTCATGTTCCTCTGCTTAGACGGGCATGTGAATACACCAATGGTTTCTTGCCACATCATCCAGTGAGTCTTCGACAGACAGATAGCTAAAACATTTGATGTTGTGCCCTGGTTAGCTAATATTGCTAGCCGGGTCGATCTGGCAGGCTTCATCAACACCTATGGAGAGGAACGCGCTCCTTTTTCTTGGTGGCAGAAAGGGGCAGAGAGAAGGGGATGGCACAGAGAAAGGGGATGGCACAGACAAAGGGGGTGGCACAGAGAGGGAGGGACTTGGCGTGGGTAAATTGGAAAGTACACACTGTACAAAGAGAGAATGAATACTGAAATGGAAACGTGAACATGCTGATGTAGTGAATCTATTAACTACATTTTGGTGATACAGGCCTATAGAACCTTCTGCTAAAATAAACATTTCTATTTGTAGAGCAGACATGCCTAGTTGATGTGAATTAATCAAGTATAGAGATCATAACTAATTATGCCACTGGTTTTATCCTTACTTGTCACTTTTTTCAGCTACACACTCAACTCCCCATTATCCATCACTGGATGTCAAGGGCTACCATAAACCTGCCTCTGAAACTCCCTCTTAACTGCAATGTATGGTCCCTGATTGGTTGCTAAGGTACTGTCGCTAGGCGCCAGACACCCTTCTACTCTGCAGGTCAAAGACTCTTTGGTCTCTTTGAAGCAGCCATGGAGAGAGTGGCAAGCTCATCTCGGTCCAGAATGGCTGCCGTATCTCCAACAGCTATGCCCTGAGTGGCTGGACTATTTTACCCATGGAAATCAAATGGAGCTTCCAACTAAATCTGGCTCAGTGAATTGGCAAATACCGTTTTTGGAGATAATCCAGTATATCCTCAGGGCAGACATATCCACATTTAAGCCTGGCAACTCCTCCTTGCTTATCTGAACAAATTGGCTCAATAACCATTAATGAAAATACACCAGATATTTGCATGTTGGCTGAGGCCCAGTATACTGGACCATCAGCCAAGCAGATGGTAGTGGGATATTCGGAAGGTCCAGGATATGTGGGAACGTTTTATAGGGGTGTGAGGGGTCATTATGTTTAGATCTATTTAATAATTGTCTATTGTACTGTATGTGTCTTCTGAAGTGTTATTCCCAAATTGCTTTAGCCTTAAAAGTATATAAAATAGCTATAATTCCTCCAAAATGACTGGGTTCTTTGTGGGGAGGAACAACATCAAGTGGGAGCCACTGATGGACCCCAGATGGTGCTGATGCCACCACCGCACATCAAATTGGGCTTCATGAAACAAGCTCTTGATAGAGTCGGCAGCCTTCAAGTACCTTCAAGATTTCTTCCCTAAGCTGTCTGAGACAAAGGTCAAAGCCAGTGCCTTCGTTGTACCACAGATAAAGAAGATCCAGGATTGCCATGAATTTTCCAAGAAGCTCACTAGCTAGAAGAAAGCAGCTTGGCCAAAAAGTATGTGATGCTGGTTGACACTCAATGGGCTGCAGGATGTCCCTTAAAAATGTCCTCGATGTTCATTCATTAAGGACTTATCGGACTTTGAACGCCGCTACCGATATAACAAGAACATGGCTGGAGACTACATTTGGGGGCTGATTTGTGAAAGTGATTTACAATATAATTTATAAACTACTCACTTCTAAATCTTTTATAGTCATGTTTTGTATTACTTTATTATAACTACATTTACCTTTTGGATTCAAATGTTGTTTTATCTGACTTAAACGAAAAGACACAAATTTGCCCATTTTCTCATTGGAAATGTCTAAATATCACTGTCCTGGTCACAAAAGCAGTGGGGAAAGTTAGTGGGGAAAGATTAAAATTGTCCATAAATACTTACTAACCGGGAACCAAAAATGGTTTACACAGTGTTGCTATTAGAAAAAAAGGGAATATACAAGTACATTTTGTATCAGTCCTTGCCCGGTTGAACTTGTATGCTCAATATAAAAATGTTACTGGAATTCCAAAGTTCTGCAGTCACCTAGGTTCTACATCCCAGAGCCGTATGCTTTCCCCCGCCAGCTCTACTGGGGCCAAGGCTGCATTACTGCCAGGCTGCAGGGCCGTGTTCACCTCTGTGGGTGCCAGCTAAGCCGGCACCAGCTTCTCGCTGAAGCCTGTTGGGAACAACCAGTCCAGCCACCCTTCGGCCAAAACCTGAAAGAGAGCGAAGCCTAGCATGTCCAGGGACGTGTGGGTCTTTCATCCACCAACCATCAGGAAATGCCCAGGGCCCGCTTTTCTCCCTTGTCTCTATAACATGCTTGCTTCTCACAGTCCCCCTCACTGGGCCTGCCGTCTGACTGTCTGTGTGTTGAGTTTGTTTTCTGCTGCCCGGTGATTGGGTTGTTAAAATGACACGCTGCGTCTGTGGTAGGACAGACAGGTTAATAAAGGTTCCAGGTTCCCGGTCCAACGGCTCTCTCTTCTCTTTCTGTGCCTTTGTCACTGTCTTCCTCGCTGTACGTGAAGGCTGGGGGCACATGTCCTTTTGGCCAATTTGCAACTTGCTGTAGACATTTTGCTGGCTGTGCTTCGTTTTTTTCATGCTTGCAACCCTTTGGAAACAGGAAAAGGTGAAAGGCAGCTATGCAGTTCCTGTAAACTGAGACCAACTAAAAGGAACACAATTTCAAAACAGGTGCCCTTTTGTCTGGTTACACTTTTTACATGTTTAATATTCTTTAGTGGTTAAAATATTTTTTTGGCCTACTACTCAATAAAATGTTGTGTTTGAGAAAGTATAGTATTGAAATGAAAGTTTAAGCTCACAATATGACTAGTTGAGTTCATGTCTTGCATTCACCTTTGCACAATTCCATAAAAGGCTCCAGTACTTGTTGAATTGACGTATGAGTATGTCTACACGACTCTTTTTTAAAATGTTTTGTTAGTAATTCATTAAAGGCATTTTTTATTTCTGTCTTGACATAACAATCTCCAAAGTGCTGATCTATGATCACTTACAGCACCAGACAAGATGTGGACACACCTATTTGTTCCAGTGTTCTATATTTAATATTTCCCACATTGCTGAATAATACTGAATACAACAAAAATACGAAAAAAAGAATGGAATCATGTAGTAACCAAAACAACTGGCACATTCATCAAAAAACATTTCAATATGTATAGTAGCCACTCCTGGTCTCGATGGCAGCTGGGCACACTCTTTGCATTCTCCCAGACTTCCACAAGATGGTCTGGTATGATATGTTGTGTTAGTTATTCATTAAAGACATTTTTTATTTCTTAGAAGTCGAAGTGAGGACTGTCTTGACAAAGCAATCTCCAAAGTGGGCAAAAATGTATCCCTGTCGATGTACAAGATTGGTAGACAGTGTTGATACTAATTCATACACAGTAACACACTACGACTGCATTTTCCGTTTCTTAGAGTTAGTTGTATATTTCTTCTCCAATTTAACGGATCCATTTTGGATTTTCATTCCCATATATCAGGGGTGTCAAACCGGTTCCACGGCGGGCCGGATGCCTGCAGGTTCTCGCACTCACCTTGTGCTTGTCTGCTAAACGAGGTCACCAATTAGTTCATATCTTCCTTCACCATGTTCAGTTTGGTCTTTGTGAGACTCCAGTTGAAAGAAAAAAACAGCCAACACTCTGCCCTCCGTGGAACCAGCTTGACACCTATGCCTTAAATCAAAGGAGGAACATCCGGATCGTCCACAAAGTCATCAGAAAAGTTGGTCTGCTTAGTAGCTGCATTAGTTAGCCGTTTCCTTGACATCTCCAGGGGTCCCTCTCCAGAGCTGTTCTCTCGTGGGACAATATTGGAAAAGTCAACCATTGAGTGTTTCCTTGGATCCACCTCCAACCTCTCCTCTCTGTAACCTTTCCTATAATGGGAACAGATCAGGTTATCAATGAAGTTGATCTATTATGGACAGGTTTTCGAAAAAGTAACTTTTTTGAATTTGCTCCATTAGTTTTGTTTGAGTGCTTCTTGATCAGAGGACATTATGATTAGATAATAGGCCAAAACCTTATATTGCAAGAGGAATAAACAAAGCACTAAACCAGATGCCCAAAATATTGTAAAAAAACTAAAATAAATCAGCAAATAAACACTACATACAACAAAATAAATAATAAACATTCACTCACTACAGTAGGATGGTAAAATAGACACACTCAGCAGGTGCGTTGATTTGGAAACAGCAAGTTTAGTTTTAGTTTTAGGTAGTGGGGTGATTAAAGAACGTGCATTCTTTGACCACAACCTTCTTTTTAGTGCTAATGAAAAGTATACATATTGCTTTTCAAATGGGTCCTACAGTCCAACAACCTCTCTGTCCTAGGAACATCCTCAGGAACCTGGGTCATGTTAGAGCATGTTGACATGTACAAATACCATATGGCTGGATAATGTCCTTCAACATCTATTTATCTTCCAGAATACATTTATTGTTCTGCATTCATTCACCCACATTGCCATGCAAACCCTTGTAAAAATGTCCATCCTGCAAATACTTCACCACGGTGAAGTAGTCTCTAGGCTTGCCACTAAAAAACTCTTCAATAAATTCAAGGTAATTTACCACTCTGCCAAACTGCTCTGTAACTAGTCCCCTTTAACATTCATCAGGGTGATGTTTACATTACAGTTAACTGATCCTCTGAACACACACACACGATGCCAGATTTACTGGTTCCCATTTCCTACTTATTAACAATACATTTTATCAGAAACATTTTAAAACAAAATATTCCAGACTTTAACAGGTTTCTAGATTCAATTCATTCATATGCATTCAAAATCAATTGAATATACAAATAAAAAATAACTCATTATGTTCCAATGACATGCTACATGTCACAAATCTGTCTGGACATAGTATTAGCATGAAATGTGAATTAATTGAGTCAGTTCTATGAATTATTGTAAGCTCTCCCAACAAAGTACCACATGTCCCTTTTCTGTTCTATTGGTATTTACACATCTTGTTTTGCCACAAAAAGTGATGGACTATGATGAACAAAAAATAAAACCACTTTCCACCTGCTAAATCTGTAGTTGGATATTTCAATGTAAAACCAAATGACAGGGGAACTGACACACAGCCTTGCCATATGCCACTGAGTCTCTAGGGGTTTGGTGAGACTTTTGAAAGAAACAGAGTGGGTGGGGTTCTTTGTTTTTTGATGTCTTTATTTTCCATCGCTTTTCTTGTTACATTTAGGATTATTTGTGTTTATATGTTCTGTGGTCGCTAGGAAAAAGTATTTAAAACAAAAAACAGGGGTTCTTATATTTCAATTATTTATCTTTTATTATATAATAATTAGAATTGCACTATTTTAACATAACTCACATATCTGCTTTCACTTGCACAGCAACTACAGTTTAACACCGGCAGTAGAAATGTTCTGAAATAGAACCTGCCCTCCACCTCTGCCAATGAAAACCCTTTCCTTATCGGTCTTTAGACCTTTCTGGTTTGTTCGTTTGGAAAACAAATCAAAAGACTACATCTAACTAAATGCAGAGCCAAGCAACATTTTGACTGGTTGGATCGAGACAGTACTTGACTTCTCCCCCTCTAACAGAATGAAGCTGCTTTATAGAAAGCCTCACCATATACACATATATCATTTACCAGAGCAACATTAGGGGTGGCAGGAAAATGAAAGCAGACGGATGTATTGGTCAGAGTGAGGCAATTAAAATGTAATCTTGCTGTGCAGCAACATAAATGCCACGGCACTATGCCGAAGGAGGCGCCCCAGCGCCACTTCAAGAGATGGCACGTTTCACAGCTGGTTTAATTGGTGGGCAAATGGAGCCGGTGGAAAACCAAACTGAAGCCTGTGTTTCCAATGCCTCTGAACACTGATATGAATGGCTGCTTTACGGAGTAGGAGAAACATCATACAGGGTAAGTAAAGATGTCATCTGCACATACGTGACTCGACAACGAAATTGCATTGACATTAAAATAGGGCTCAGTAATAGCATCACAAAGGTCTGGTTAGCTTCAGTATACGCCATTGATCTGTACTAGATTGGATTTCAACTGGATTTTGTTCTGTATATTCCTGTTTGGTTGGAGTCTTTTATATAAATCAAATGAAATAACGTCTAGATATAACTATGCAGAAAACAGAGTATCTGATTGAGTTGTGGGTCCACCAAAACTTTGCTCACATGTTCTTCCTTTTTTAGAGTTTCTTAACTGACAGCATTCTCAGTGAAAAAGGGCAAGACAATCTATATTTAATGAATTATGGGATGGGGGAATGATTAACGACACCTGTGAACCCGGGTCTAAGTTTAGCCCCAACACTCATCTTCTTAAGGGGCCGGTAAACCCAAGCATCAGTCGTTTTGAGGACAGATGAAGCCATAGTTGGAGGCCGCTCTTACAATGAACTCATAGTTAGAGAGAGTCAAATCGGGCCCTCTAATAAATGCCACTAGTCATAGAAGAAGTCTAAAATGTCAACAGTAGAAAGTCATGCCAGTTTTCCCTTCTAATCAGAATGAGGAAGTACTGTCGTATTAGTTGATGGTCAGTGATTAATAAACCAATTTGTTTTATTAATTTAATTTATTATTTTATTTGATAAAAAATAATCCCTTGGCTTTCCAGAGGTCCTGGTTCCAGATATCTTTTTTATTCCAACTTTATTCTGGGAATCCTGGGATTTCATGAAAACCAGCGAATGTATTTATTGTTTCTGTTACTAGAAAAGGAGTAAAAACAACATTAAATAATTTTACAGCACCTTAATGTTAGGATTAAGGTTTCTATGAATTACCTATAACCTATGTGATAACAAGGTACATTGAAACTAACTGGTCTTGTGACAGTGACTTAACATAACAGTGTTAATTTATGTTGATGTAAACTGCAGTTTGTAAACATGCCAACAATATATATATACATATACATATATAGATTTAGATTTCTGACCGTGGTGACTAGTACAACATTTTGAAGTGAATCATAAACATGCCTTAGCGATAAGAATGAAAGCCATGGCAACATAATCGGCCCTGTTTCCCAGGCACTGAATGCTTCTGTGCTGCGGCAACCTTAGAATGTGACGGGTAAGCAACTCCCAGAAGGGTCAAAAGGTCAGATCTAATCAGGACCAAATGGCATAATAACTCAGCACTAAGCTGCACCTATTCCCCTATCAAACTGAAACGACAGTGCCTAAGTCACTTAGCATTTTTATTGAATATTTAATTTAAACAAGTGGAATTATAAATGTAGCCCGCACTCCTACCCAAGCGGTCCCTGATGGGGCCAGCCAAAGGACAATGCCTGGTAAACTAGTCTTAAAATGAAAATAAGCAGTTTGTCGGTTAAAGAGGGGTTTAGTCAGCACACCTCAAGGAGAGGAGAGGCAGCCCGACTAGTCATCAGCAAAGAAGATCACCCAAAGACCCTTGAAGTAGCAAGGGCACACAGCACCGATTTGTGTTAGGTAAGTAGGCAAAAGTCAACTTGATATCTAACAATGTCGATTACACTGTAGTTACTCTGGTATTAAACAAAGGAAGAAGATCCAGAGGAATTACCTTGTCTGCTCTTCTGGTCTGTTACTGCATTCAAAAGCTTTGACAATAGGAGTTGTCTTTTTCGCTTTGATTTCACTCTGAGCCTATAGAAAAAATATATTTTAATGAGAATATATGAAAGATACAGAAATGATGGTTGACTTACTAAATATGGACTAGGTAAACCAAATCCATTAGGACCCTTCATAGAACGATTTTTTTAACCTTAAAACTTGTGAGATGGATTCTTGCTGTGAAAATTGTATATGGGCCAATATAAAATGTAATGTTTGGTTCAGTTTCCTTTAACCAGTCATTGCTAAGAGTCACATATTGTAGCCACAGCTGTAGCTGTGGCTGTAGCTGTGGCTAGCTGGCTGAAAATTAATTAATTTAAAATCTTGGTGTATTCTGCTGTAAATACTCGTTAAATGAAGTTCCTGATGGATCCAACTGATATTTTATGAATTAGATTTTTAAGGTATAAAGCAAATTGCAGAAAAGCATTTACATTAATAAATGGGTGAAACACTGAGCAATTGTATGTCATAAGCACCATTTTTAGAACCACCGGCTGAAATGATACAAACACATCCCAATGCACATCAAAGAAAGTGGAGAGTAAGTGTGGTTTTAACACGTTTCGTGTCATGAGCAGGTTTCTGCCAAACCTAAAGTAGATGACGTTTAACTAAATCCGACTATCCAGACCCAGCTTTTAGCATCCACCAGCGGTGTCTTGAAGATAAAGGCGGTAACATCATTACCAGTGGAATAATGAAGACAGATGCAGTGGATACAACGCAGTGATGGGTCACAAAACAAACACTTTTCCCACAGGAACAGAGTGGATGAGAAATAGTGCTCAGTAGACAGGATCATATAAGGCTTCCCCACAATGGGTATCTATCTTACATTTAGCCACTAAGCTTGAACTGCACTTTGGTCAACAACACTGCACACTGCATAGATTAAAGTGTGAATTTTGGCAAAAGTGTGGGGTGGAGGGGTGTCACTGGAGAGGCAATTGCTTAATCTTTTATGCACTATTGATCGTGCGGTAATCAGGATGCTTATGCCTATTGAACAACATTGAGTAAGTTCTGAGCTCGCGTGTCCACACACCAGACACACTGCACCAATAGCGTATTCAGCGTACATGTTAACAGAGGCTCATGGCCACTTCTTTATTTTACTATTATTTTACCCGGTATGCTATAAACACATTCTTATTCACAGCAACAAACTGGGAGCAATTAGGGTTGCATGTGCCTTGCCCAGAGACAAAACAACAAGGCTTTTCAAATGGTCTGCTCTGTAATTAGAGCCAGCAACCTTTCGTTTGCTGGCCCAATGATGTTCACCCCCAGACTACTGGATAAGAATACATTTTCATTTAATGTCATTACACAATAAAAAAACTATTGGCACTCCCAGAAATTCTTATGAACAAAAGCAACTATGTGTCATCATATACATAGTTTTTTGGATTGCCAAGTATGACAAACTATAATTAGAGGTCATATTCATGCCTTAAGCAGGATGATTTACTACATACCGTGTGCATTGTGAGGCTCAGGATGGTTTACTACATACCTTTAGCATTAAGATGCTCAGGATGTTTGGCTACATACCTTTGGCATTGTGAAGCTCAGGATGGCTGACTACATACCTTTAGCATGGAGATGCTCAGGATGGTTGGCTACATACCTTTAGCATTGAGATGCTCAGGATTGTTGGCTACATACCTTTAGCATGGAGATGCTCAGGATGGTTGGCTACATACCTTTAGCATTGAGATGCTCAGGATTGTTGGCTACATACCTTTAGCATTGAGATGCTCAGGATGGTTGGCTACATACCTTTAGCATTGAGATGCTCAGGATGGTTGGCTACATACCTTTAGCATTGAGATGCTCAGGATGGTTGGCTACATACCTTTAGCATTGAGATGCTCATGATGGTTGAATACAAACCTTTAGCATTGAGGTGCTCAGGATGGTTGGCTACATACCTTCGGCATTGTGAGGACCAAGTGGCCTGTGATCTGGGACCTTTTTGCAGAGGAACTGTCAGGCCTCACTTCTGCAGGAAGCACCAGCTGAAAAATCTATATTGTAAATTATTCACATGTTTCATTAGAAAGTTAAATGTCCCTTTCCAGTACAGCATATTTTACAGTATGTTTATTTGCTGTCATCAATGTACCTAAATCGCTCCTAATTCCACCAAAACAAGACTGTATCAGAACACATATAACATTATTTCAAAGGCAAAGCACTTTTTTAACATAGAACCCTAGTAACAGGTCATGAAAGTAAATTTCACCAGATATACTATATACCCTCCAAGATCACATTCTCTGTATCCTTAATAAGTTCATATAAATAATGCATTTTGAAGGTGAAATGAGGTAAGGTATTGTCTGATAAATCACCCAGATCCAATTAGGACTACCCGTGACATGTTAAAATATGCTAACAGCTTGAGTTACAGCCTTGATATTCAGGACAAGTCAGGGACGACCAGCTATAGAACTAGAACCCACGTGGGCAAAGGTTTTAACACACATGTTTGTCTCTCTTTTTCTTAATTATTTGTTGAAACAAAATCTTAAATTAGTCCAAAAGACTTACATTCACAAAATCCATTGCACCCCAAACAGCTTTTCAATTAGTTTAAAGGTCACCTTGGCCTAGTTTGGGAGATGTATGTGCTGTGATGGCCATGACTGGACACAAAATGAAAGAGTTTTCCAATGGTGGTAAACCTAACATTTGAGAGAATTACCTCATTCTGACATGCCACAGCTTACTTCTTCTTTACAAGTGGACACCTTATCTCTTTCTGCCCAGAGTCCTGATGATTATGTGTTAGTCACGTTAACCACGATGTAATTTACATTTGCCAGTACCCACCAATCTGTAGTCTAAGCAGCTTTTACAATAACACAGGGGCCTCTACTCACTGCTCTGCTTGTTTCAAACCCGTGTTTCAAACCCGAGCAAATACATCACATTTTCTGTAAATCAACTTTTCTGTAAGCCCATTGAATTTGGGTGTGTTCATTGCTTTCCTCGTCATCCTCGTGGCAGAGTGAGCGGAACAAACACACTTGTTCCACCTTTGGGCCCTAACTCAGAGTGTGATCCCGGCACCAGACTGGCTGCCCGTAGTTTAACTGGGACATGCCAAGGAGTCCCCGTAGCATGTAAGGTGACTGGCGGTCTGAATTGTGGGGACTCATCAACACTCTGCCATGAAAGGAGTGAATTCTTACCCTGCATATATTGTCCTGGGGGCCTCCTCTAAAAGAGCATGCGTTATAATGGCACCGTTGTCAGACATATGACATGGTGATGCGTACTGGAAAACAGTCGGACGAAAAAGCGACTGAAAAACAATAGCTTGTGTCAAACTTCTCGGACAGCGAGCCAACTAATAATAAATAGGAGTTTCCTTGATAGACATATTTTGATGAGCAACAAATTAGCTTTTTATAAAGTATTGTAGTCAATTGAACTATGACCCTAAATCCTTAACTGTGACATACATTTCTTACAGAAATGCAGCAATTTAGGAAAAATGGGCTTCTCTCAGCCACGATAGAGATTTCCCTGTGAGTCTAATGTATCATCCCCTGCTCCACCTCTTCAACAATCTCCATGTCCATTCCTATCCATACTTTCACAAATCACAGTGCCTGCTGGGTTGTACGTTCTCTGTGCAATCTCATGGATTGCCCTGCACAGTTGCTCTTGCACAAGTCAAGTGAATGGGCCATACCCTTGTACTACAAATCCACGCTCCAAAATACATTCACAATGAAATATCTGTGATAAATACAGCTAACTGATTACAGATGAAACATTAAAACATCCAATATCCACATGAGGGTGTACCTTTCCTTTGACTGTCACTCGGGCATAAGTTGGCTGAACATCAACATCCATCAGGGAAGTGTCCATATGTCTGAATATAAAACAGATAATAAGGAAGAAAGATTGTGGTTGAAGATACACTATTGACATCCTCCAGAGTTATTGGGAAAACATTTTATATTCATTTAAATCAAATTGAAATAATACGTAGATACACTTATGTTCACATCTGTGGCAGGATGGTATCGTGTCGACAGAGTTTGACCATAACCTTGACTAAGAAGGAGCATAAACTCACTGACTATTTTGTTTACAAATTCAGAATTATTTGACGTTATGGCATAACTTTTTTCAGGTTTTTAAATCCTTTTTGATTTCATGTTGTAACACAATAAAATGTGGAAAAGTCCATGTGAGTGAATACTATTTTGAGCCACTGTACAAGTATTCTGAACCTAGATACTGTAGGTCAGTTGTAAGAACCGACCTTAATCGGTTTTATAGCTGACCCTAAACTTGGGAAAACTCTTACATCTCAATAAATCTTACATAGTGTGAAATAAGTACAGATTTTGCATGGGAGAAATATTCATGTTTTTCAAATGACCAACCTATAGACTTCCAGATCCAAGACAATGGCGTTATTGTTTTCATCTTCTGTGAGATGGAAATCCAACCTATGGATGATATTGTAATTAGATAGGTCAGTGATGTCTAACTAACAATGTAAATCCTGTGCTTTCCCTGTCTCAATAAAACTAGGATGCAGCTTTGCACAGACATTACTGAAAGCCTCTATGTTCTGCAAACTTTCAGGAAGCCTAAACCCTTGTCTTTCCTTTGTTTATTTGCCTTGCTCCACTTCTAATTTTAATCCCTAAATACAATTGGTGTGGAATGTATTTTTCTGAGAAACATTTTGTAAGCACTCATATGGGTGTCATTTACAGTCCAATATTCTAGTTTTTGACAACTTTCAGTGGACACCTCCATGAATGTCTTTCCACAACCGGCGTTTAAATCCCCCCTTGTTTGGTAATCAGTGATTCTTTAATTTTATTACAGCAGCTTCTTCCATATTTTTGTTTCACATTTTCACACCTATTATATAACATGAGTAAGGCCTTAAGTACTGTGGTAAAAGAACACATGTAGCAGAGTACGATACATAATATATAATCAGAAAAAGAAAGTAGATGCATTTCCAGTTCAGCTTAATTGGTAGATCATGACACAGGGCTGTTGGTTTGATTCCCACAGAATGAAAATATATGCACTTTATAACTACTGTAAGTCCCTTTGGATACAATGGTCTGCTACATACCTCAAATATAAATGTGTAATATATCACATACACTGTATAATATTTTTAGTTTGTGGTAGCGCAGTGACTTCAGTGGGAGCCAGGGACAACTGTTTTCTTGCAATATTTTTCTTGTGGCCAACTATGAACGACTGAGATGACTAAGACAGATTTTGTGGTTCTCTGGGAGCATGTTTCTGTGCGCTCATGTGTGTGTGTGTTGGCATGTTTTACATGATAGAATTGACCAAATGGGGACGTCCATGTGGGGTAATACATGTAGGGTTAGGGTTAAGGTTAGGGGTTATGGTAAAGGTTAGGGGTTAAGGTTAGGGGTTAGGGGTTAGGGTTAAGGTTAGGGGTTAGGGTTAGGGGTTAAGGTTCGGGGTTATGGTTAAGGTTAGGGGACACAGCATCTCAACAAGGTTAGTAGAATTGGACCGTGTGTGTGTGTGGCAGTGAGCATGTGGCATGTAAGTGTATTAAAGGATCTGAGAATGATTGTTTTAGTGTGTGTGTGTGTGGATGAGAAAGACTACTGTGTTTGGTACATATTCTACTAAATATTCTGCCTTGCGACCAGGAGCTCTATTTCGGGGAGCACTTTGCATAACTGATGTAATGATTGGCTGTGCCTTTTGTTTCTGGGCGCCCCAGAGAACATCTGTTCATGTCATGGTGGCACCAATGACTACGGTTAGAAAGGCTTGCTTCAAGCCCAGCCAGTACAAGAGATCTGGCCCATACTGGTTTTCCCGTTATTTACCAGCATGGCCTTTTTATTCAAATGTGTAGTATTTCTTTTTTCTCCAAATGTAGTGATATTTTAACTGACAATTCCCACCTTTATTATCATATTAACTCTCAACAAGTTTGTTAGAGTAAGAGTCACATATGCCTAGCCTGTACATTAAAAGGCATGCTGTTTTGGGTGATTAGTCTGATATTTTTTCAAAAGTGATGTTTTTATATGAGCATGTCCATAATGTGTTTGGCACATTTGTAAGCCCCTCATTCCTAAGCAGATATATACAATATAAAAGACAGAGTTTTGACCACGCAACCCAAATGAGCAGTAAAACGCGTACGTCAATTGTGCCTCCCAAATGTTGTGTTTGCATGATAGGAGGTTCATTTAATTGAGTTAATTTGCTATACTCTACAACATCGTATACAATGTTTATAACGCAGGGGTGTTTTCGAAGTAACTCCCTCCCGATACCCTGCATACGTACTTGGGTTCGTTGACATTCATCACCCTTCCCTGGGGCGTGATCAGAGTCCTCTGGGCCTTGGGCATCTTCTCTGTCTCCCTGCGGGCAGAAGCAAAGCGTGAACCCGGCTGCAAGGGCTCTCTGCTGGCTGACAGACTGCAAATTACACCAGAGTTATGGGGGTATCAAGGTGAAGGTGAGACTCCCGGTACGAGGACTGGGAACGGGAAATTTATGGAGTGAGTTGCCGTGAAAGATATTTCAAAAGGCATCACTGGTGAACGCGTTTTCCAAAAAAGACACATAGTATATGGCAAATGAACACAGCAAATGTAAAAATGGGACCTGATTGTAAACAGTTCATCCGGAGGTCCGGTCGAAACCAGAACATCATTAGACATCAGGGAAAGATGCGACAGTCGTGATTTGTGGTATTTTGTGGTGTGAGTTTGGCAATCCCTGTCCACAGCGAACCGGCGATAGCCTTGTCTTGTTATTACATTAACTGCTCAGCCATTCGATGACAGATCTGAGGCTGTCTCACGCTAACACGTATCAAACACGCTGACAGGAGTGCTCTCACACACACATACACAGGACCCATTAGGCCCAGGCCATCGGAGGATTATGGGAGTTGATGGTCAAGGAGAGCCAGCATGGCTTCTTCAGTAGTCCAGCGGGAGCAGTCTGCTGAGGGGATTAGTGCAGGCTGTCAGTGCCGGGGAACTGGCTCACCACTCCTTCTGCCTTGAACGCATCTTCAATCGTTTGGCCCCTCTTAGTTCTCAAGACTTGAGAATAGGGTGAATTTAGGGATGTGTGAGAAGGGGGAGGAAAAGAGGGGGAGATCGGAAGAAATGAAAGGGAGTGAGTGTGTGTTACAGTGGGTACATACAACCACACCGCGTGCATGTCTTTGGAAAAAGCCCTGATGTTAAGAGGCTTTGCCTCACATTGGAATTTTCTAGTGTTTTCTTTATGGGACTACCAGGGCAGCTAATTCACTGATCACGAATCACATAAACCGTTGTATTTGTATGTTTAATTGACAGCACAAAATAAGATTTTGTTTACAGATATTGTTTGTTGACATGTTTAAAATGTGTGGCTTGTGGTAACCGTGCACTGAGCTGTCACGGGACAGGTGAGGCCGACAGACCCCTCGGCTCATATGCTATACAGTGACCTGACTTTGCTAGTCAGCAGGACATCAGTTTTGACAGCTCTTCTGGCAGGTTAAGGGCTCCTGACTTGAGCACAATGAGTTCAGACAGCTACTTAATAGGGGATTCCGTGTTCAACCATCCAAAAACTAAACTACTCTGTTTTTATCTACAGATTTTGTCATATATAAAAAAAATCACCACAGGTTATATTTTACACAAAGTGCACAGTAAGAACGTATGTACACCCACCGGAATTTCTATATTTTTATGTACAGTATGTGGACATGGATTTGTAATCTTCAACTAGGTAACATAATTTGACATTGAAAGTAAATACTCTGTATTTATTTACTAATCAAAGAATGACAGAAATTCCATAAGGCAGAAACAATAGGCTATTTCTTGTAACAGTTTATCAGCTTACATCAACAAGGAGGACTTTTGACCCAACCTACTTAACAATACTGCTTCAACTGTGTCATGTTCCGGAACCTTCTAGACCAAGTTGCAACCCAAATAATAAATGTTTTAAAGAAATAAAACAGCAACTCTTCACCAGCAGATCAGAAAACAATGAAAAATATTTACTGTGCAATGGTATGGGTTCAGCTGTGTGTGCTCCAGCAGCAGTGAGATTCATCTGGCCTACAGGACAGGCTATATATCAGCATTTACTTTGTGGTCTGGTCTGGCATATTAACAAACACTAGCAGAAGCACCCTTTTGAGAACAGCAACAATGATTATCCTATGTGTCATTGTAACAATTAATGTATTACCTTTTTATAAATAACTGATCAGTAGAGCCTACACTTGAATGCACTATAGATAAGCTACAAAACAGACACATTTCTATATAATTTGTGGTTGGGACCTGTTAATACTTTCATGGAATGCTTTGCAGAAGGTTCTTGAAATTGTGGTTAAACCGTGGGAAACCACACAATGGGCCTTTTACAATAAATAATGACAAAAAAAAATTTTTAATTGTTTTTACTGCCAATGTTGGTTTACTTCTTATATCCCGTGATATATTTGTTCCATTTGATCTCTTAACATTGCATTCTAAGGTAACCAGAGTGTAAAGACAAGTAACTAAATGTTTGACCTCGATGCCTTGTTAATAACTTGACTAAAACGACATGCTACTTACCGTTTAAGTAGTATTAGTTTATTTGGTTTACCTAGGTTACAGTGACATGCAGTGGCTAAAACTGTTTACTGCACTTCCCAAATGTTTGGACATTTTACTTTCTTTCATTATGGAATCATGTAGTAAGACAAGAAGTTCAATCAATCTGGAAAATGTCAAGAACTTTGAAAAGTGCAATTGCAAAACCAATCAAACGATATCATGAAAATGACTCATGAGGACCGCCACAGGCCAGATAGACACCTCAGCTGCATAGAAGATGCCCAAGGCCCAGAGGACTCTGATCAACTGCAAAGGTAAAATTCATAGAGTTACCAGGCTCCGAAATTACATTTCAGGTGACTACCCCATGAAGCGTGTTGAGGGAGGGGCAATGTGGTGCAATGCTATCATGCACGGCAAAGGGCAGCTACTTTGAAGAATCTAAAACAAATGTATTTTGATTTGTTCAACACTTTTATGGTTACTACCTGACTCCATATGTGCTATTTCATTTATTTAAGGTCGTCACTATTCATCAAGGAAATGAGTAGGTGTGTCCAAACTGTATAAACAGTATAACAGACTGCACTTGACCAACTTCTTTTAATAGGATATAGTGTGGTGAGTGATAATGTATAATCATTATACAATCATAGTAATTACTGTACAATGATTAACACAACATTGAGATGTTTTTATGATGGAAAATCATTGGCCTCTCAGAGTGGATTAAACAAAGGTATCGATAAACTCCTCAGTTTTGGTATACCAAGCTGCAACTTGAAAATAAGTGCCAGAAAATGCATTGGCCTTAACTAATCATATGAAGGAGCTTCATTTATCATTTTCATCAACATTTCTTACATCAACTGAAGCTCATTTTCAGTCAGCCACAATATGGAAGTTAAAGCTATAATTCTAGCAGATGTAATAACACAGAAACAGAAAGACCAAACGTATATGTACAGTACACGTGTATAATCATGTTTAGGTTCTGTGTAGGCGACTCCCTACCTTCTGTCAGCCTTTCTATTCTGCTCAAGGTGGTGGTAAGCCTCTAGGCGTGACTCAGGGGTAAAGGCACAAGGTTTCTCCCAGAAATCCCTCTCCGGATCTTCTGAAGTCAGGCAGCTTTTCTCCTCTTTCTCCTCTCTCCCTTGATTCTCTGGGTTGGCCTCAGGCACAGGGCTACCGATCAATAAGGAAAAAAACCAATGCTGAAACACACGTTGATTTATAGTGAACTGTGACACAGGACAGAGACTATTTTAACAAACCAAAACCAATCTTAGGCCATGCAGTAGCGTTATAGTTTGCCGGTTGGTGGTTGTGTCTATAATAGTAGGTTCAACTAGTTAACTTGAACCTAATTGCAGGGTTTTTTTATAGCATTCACACTGATATAATGGCTAGGTCAATTGCATTAGCAATAAACATTCCAAACTAAATAGGGTGAAAAATATCCCAAATATATCTATTTTGTTTTATTTCAATGTTTGAATGATACACCATATTCAGACTTAAAAAAGTAGATTTTGACTATGAATAACTATATTTATTAAAAGATTAAATCATATAGAATGTTCAGAGAAAAACTAAAACTAAATATGAGGTTCACCAATATTCACTAAGGTTCTCATTTTATTGTTTAATGATGGGCATTGAGAAATCCCTGAGGTTTTATGCAAATACAAAACAGGAGCTGCATGGTTAAAATCCTGATCCAATAACTGAACATAGGTAACAGAAAACCAATCAGTTACTTCAGGGATGGCTAATCTTTGCCCCCCAGCACAGCACTTATTTTCGCAAAAAAATGAAAATGTTTCAGAAAATGTATGAGTTTACATTTACATTGATTGAGTTGGAAAGCCTGAAAAGACATACATGTTGTTATGGATGTCAGTGTACCAGCGACCATCAAAGCCTGGCTTCTTCGGCTCTTGCTGAGTTTCTCCTGCTCCCTCACTCAGGCCCTTCTGTCTCTCAGTCGCTCTCCTCCTCAGGTATCCCTGCTCCTGCTGCTGAATAAGTTGCCTCACCTCCTCCAGGCCCTGTCCGGACCGGATTCTCTCTGACCTTCCAATCTCTTTTCCATCCAGATACTAAAACGAAAGGCACACACATTATTACCCCTACTGCTCTACGCTCTCTGCGTGTGGTTTTATTGTGTTCAAGCTTCACAAAAATGTGTGCACATATCACATACTCAAATGAGTTGATTTGAATAAGAGCATCTGCTAAATTGCTCAGTGTTGCATTCTTCCTTCAGGCAATTATCCTGAGTACCCAAATTTGTTTTCCTGATACCTTCAGTTGGGGCAATGTGGCCACCACATACTGCCTGTATCCCTCAAACTCTGTGCAGGGGTTCCCCACCAGGAAGAGCTCCTGGAGATGGAGGTTGTGCTTCAGGGACTCCACACAACTCAACAAGCCTACAAAGTTCACCGTCAAGTCCAACTTGTGGAGACTCTCGCATCCTGTTGTAAAGCGTTGCAGTGGTAAGAAGAACAGAAGCCCTTTTGGGCCTATTTGACTCTCCAAGGCCACAAGGTAATTGAGTCAGCACAGGTGATGTGAGAAAAGTATGGATATGCAGAAATGTTATTACAAAAGCAATACTTTTGGTAATTTCCTTATCTTACATTAACACAAACCAGTAAGGCAAGGCTGTTATGTAAAATAGGTAAAACACTTACCCTCCAGGTTTTCAATTAGTTCAATGTTGTTTAAAGCAAGGTTTAGATACTCCAACTTCTTCAATCTATATACATTTTCTATGCGGTCAAAATGATAACATTTCAAAGTATTAAAATTATACTTATGGTCAATAAAAGATTAGACAAGCACACAAGCGAGTTGAAAGAAAATAAGCCATGTCAACTGAATTGGTTTGTAATTATAAGAAAGTGGAAAAACATTTCAATCACCTATTCTGGGAATGAGATTGTTTTGAAGATACAGAATTTTCAGATCCTTGCACCATCTATCAATGTGTTCTATTTTTTCAATATCTTGTTGATGCAAAGACACCTCCTCCAAGGAGAATATCTCGCAGTTGTTATGTTCTGACCGACGTCGGACCAAATCTTCTGTAACTGTACAGTATGGATAGAGTGCAGTAAATGTTATACTTAAGCTATGTATACAGGCCAAAACAACAACAACGACACGGTTGTGACTATCGCTACCGCTAACGTTTGCTGGGCATTGCAGGGAACTAGTCCGTACATAGCTCGTTTACAGTAGTTGCACGCATCACTCAAGTAAGCTAACTAGCTAGTTATTCAGAGAATATAATAATACAAATAAATGTAAATTATTGTTCAAATATTTACTTGCGTACTTAAAATGAGTTAGTTAGTAAAATAAATGTTTGTATCACTTTTAATGGTTTATATCATTTGTAGCTTAGCTATTTAGCTATGTACTTACTGAGAACCATCTTCTCTTCTGTTTGGCAAGTGTTGCCATAGGAACCAAACCGCACGAACAATGAGGCAGATCTACCCTAAAGGCAGAAATAATATGATGGGTGTTTTAGTGAACCGTTTTGCTCTCTTGAGTTAATTGTATGTGTTGCGTCTAGACATGAAATTTATGAAATTATAACCATGAAATTAAGGCAAGTACCTAAATGTAAAGCTTCAGAGTTTAATTACAGCCAAATTGTAAGATCATATGAGTGCAAATGGTAACCCCACCAAACTGTCTGATACAACAATCACGATTAGGATGGCAGAAAGCTGTGGTATTTCAGACCGTATTGCTATGACAACAATTATATAGCAATAGCGCATGTGTCTGTAACATGCCAATACATGGCATTTGAGCTATAACGAGGAACTCGCGTTGTGTCAAGTATGTGAAAATGTTGTTGAAGATATATTAGCCTAGAGTATATAAATATACTTCTGACAGAAACACACCTTACACTACTGACTCCGTTCAATCACTGTTCAATACAAATGTCCCTTTTGTAGGGACAATAACAGAAGCTGTATTAATGTTGATGTCTTGGGCAGGGTACTAGCAGCCATATTTAAATATTCAGTGAGTGTATATTTACACCCCAAAGATAATTTTGGATGATGGCAAGTTTCAAGTCCTACCACAGCTTTCCATGCAGATTTAAGTAAAAATGCAATTGGAACGTACAATGTATTCATGATAAGGTAATGCTATTATACATTTGGTCTTGTGTTGTTGGTAAATTGATCTTGCTAAATTGTAAAAGCCTGAAGCAGTCTTTCCCCAGTCTTTCCCCTGTGTTTAACTGCCTATAAACATCCTGTTTCCTTCTGAAAGAAATACAACTCTTTGCTGAAGTCAACTATCCACTGACTACAATGAAGAGCCACGTCAAGCTTAAAAGCTTTAGGAGTCACTCAAGAGTTCCTCAGTGATGTGTTCTGTTGGATATGGATTTGTACTTGCATTCAGGATATAGATTTAAGAATATAGGAATTCTGTATTTTGTTTTCTTCTTTGATTTCTGTGGTCCACAGACGTAGCAGTCTGTGGACTGCTACGTTGATGATAATATAATCTTGTCTACAATTACAGGGTTTTATCTTCTTTAAACCACTAATGGTATTATGGTTATATTCGCACTGGTTTCCTTTGTCTGTGAGCTGAGTTCACAAGGATTAATGTCATCGATTCGGTGATGTGCTTCAGTAATATATCCTACACAGCATAGTTATTATTTTGACCATGATTGAAGAGCATGATCATGATTCAATCAATATGGCATTATGAGGGGAGACACATGTCCATGAATGTGTTTAGTCTTTGCTATCCACTAGAATCTATACAAAAATGTAAAAGCTTTAGAAGTGGAATCCACCTTGTACAGCATGGAGTTACATCCATGACCCAAATGCCCACATGAATAACACTGTAAACAGATGATAGGAAGAGTGGTCCAGAGGCATTAGTACCAACCATGCCACAAACGAAAGGACCATGTCTCTTTACATTATGTTATAAAACAATAAGTACTCTAAAACGCCACCAAACGATCACTCGAAAGCACTCCAGGAAATCACTTTCGAATTTTGATAGACATCATTGTTTAAAATACATATACATTGTATGTATATATTTATTTTTATGATGTATATTTCATATCATTTGCTAATTATAAAAGCCAACGCATTTATTTTGGGAACCATAAACTGTTCCCCAACCAGTGTACAACCAGTAAAGATAAAGTTCAGAGGTCACAACACAAGGACCTACCTCAGCATGATTATTCATATACATTATTTCCTCAGCATGATTATTCATATACATTATTTCCTCAGCATCATTATTCATATACATTATTTCCTCAGCATGATTATTCATATACATTATTTCCTCAGCATCATTGTTCATATACATTATTTCTTCAGCATCATTGTTCATATACATTATTTCTTCAGCATCATTACTCAAATACATTATTTGTGTTGTACATTCAAAGTAAATAGAAAAAGGTATGTTTACCGAGCAGTTAAAGTTACAGTACAGTGAATGTGTCTTTCGCCATAAAATCTCAAAAGTAAAGGACGGCAGCACAGGAAGATTTGTCAAACACAAAGGAAATTGATGTTAAATGGACTACGTTTGCTTTGGAACAAGTTACCAACATAATCATGCTTACCTGACTTGGAAGCAAACTAATCAAACAGTGTGTCTTTTTAAGTGTGTGTGTGTGTAGGATCTTAGTGTCCGAATATACATTTTCAATTTTGACAATATCTGTATCGTAACAAAACCACTTACAGCGTTTACTAAGTGCCTTTAGAAGATCAAATGATCAGCTAGCGCTTTACACTTTATTATGTTCATATATGAGAAACCGCAACAATGAAGTTGTTTTTTTTGGGCCCTAAATGTACTCTGTTGCCTGTTCTTAGATGCCCCGCTCAGTCTCTTCCCTAAATGCAATAAGGGGTGTGGTTTAGGTATCTTCCAATCCTCATAAACCATGTTCGGTTACAGGGTGGGGCTGGGTCACCAATGGAAATAGGCCATAGAAAGATTCCCCCACAGAAACAAGGGAACTACTAGGCTACGCCCCAACATGCCCCTTTAAGAGTTCTTCAGCCACCTTGGCTCAGTCTTCTTCCTCCACGATGTCATCTGTTTGTCTCGGGGGCGTCACATTCATGGGGGCGGAGTCTTCTTCTCCTTCAGCAGCCTCCTCGGTGTCTTTCTTTTTTTTCTAGATTTAGAAACATTATTCTATCTCTTATGATTGCATTAAATTCTGATTTTGTACAGATATGGCACAACAATGTCTATGCCTATGAATATGGTTGTTTTAGGTACAAATATACATTCATAAATAAAACCTTAAACGGTATCAATAGCATTTTTCGAGTCAAGATTTATAAATCCCATTGTTGATTAATTTTGCAATGTATTCTGAATGAGGTGTTTAATGCTATATACCGTACCTGTTTTCTATAGACATAACAGGCAGCTATTGCCACCATTGTTGACTCTCCAAGGAATCCGGCAAGGAGAGATCCTACTCCCAGGCTGGCTCCATGCACCCTGAAAAACACATTTTACATAGTCAGAAAATGAGGACACATACTGGCACACACACACACACACACACAAACAGTACACTCACTTTTTGATACCTATTTGCTATTATGAGGTTATTTCAGACTTGAAATGAAATGCTTGAATGTAGCACCCCAGTAAAGAACGCAAGGTAACTTAGCAATGTTAACTCTTTAGGGAGAAAAAACGAGGACGTTAGTATTTTCTACTGACCCAGGCTGAGTTCCAAATGTCAGAAGGTTCACCATATAGTGTACTACTTCATAACTCTTAGCAAGGATTGCTCTTCAGTTTTATAAGTATAGCTCCACTGTTTCAAAGGCATGAGAGGCGTGCCCAAGCGCCTAACCAAAAGTGCATTCTAATTTTCAGACTAGTTCACACTTAAGGAAACCGTTTCCATCACCCTTCCACGTGTACAAAAGCAGTTTACATCCAGGGGGTGGCGCCAGTGAAAGGATTTTTGATTGTTGAGGGTTGCCAGTTTAGCTTTTTCCCCACACACCGATGGGGAAGTAAAAAAAAAAAAAAAAGGTTCTGCTATTTCAGTTTTCTGCTTTAAATATACTTTGTTTTAAACAATCCTGGAACATATTGAGACACAAAAAACAGAAACAAGCACACCCAAAACCAAAGAGAACCATAGAGAAAGGCTAAGTAAACATATCTCCCGCCAGGATCGTGGTAATTGGATGGTGGCGAGGTGGACTGATTTCAGACTAAGAATTGAGCACTTTACCACGGGTGACCTAATAGGAGGTCAGGTGGCCCATTTCATTTCTCCACTTCTGACTGCCTATCAAACGACACCATGGCAGCGCTTGGTGATTGGTGATAAGTGGACCCATGACCTGTGAAAGCAAGAGCGTGCACTTACCCCATGTAGGGGAGAACGATGAGACTGCTGATGAGGACGATGATGCGCAGGACCGAGCTGGGAGCAAGAACGAAGGTCTTCTTCAAAGTCATGAGCCAACCAGTCAGGTGAGCCCGAATGGTCACTGGCGTGGTAGAAGGGAAAAAACACGTTTTCTTTTTATATTGTGTGTACGATGACTTTAAAAAAGAAAGCATTCATGAGGCAGTTTATTAGGTACACCACTACGTGAGTCAAGCTGCCGTTGCCACAAGAATGCATTTGCTCTCATAAAATGTTGGCTAGACGTCATCGGAACTTTGATTGGACCAAGATTCCACGGTCAGATTTGTTGTGTTAATGAGAGAAGAGGCTTTCTTTGATCGTTGTGGAATTGTTTACCTCTTCAACTCTCTTGCTCCCTGTGAAGGAAAATACACTGAGGTACTATTACAGCCCTTACCATGTTGATAGATAACATGTGTTTTAACTCAAATTAATAACCCGCTTAAACAGGAAGTCCAGGATGACAACCAGGAGTCCAAATAACTTTGAAATGAATACAACAACGGTACGAAACGTCCGTTAGATATGGTTAAGGATGAGAACATCTAGGAGTGACAATAATACATACTAAATTCACATTTAGTTCACATTCATTTAATTTTGTCTTTTTACCTCAATAAAAGGTTAGTTTTCTCATAATGTTTTGTGTGGCAGGGCACCATAACGTTAGAAAAAATATTATTTCCACTGAGTTTCACTTTGGACCTTACCTGGCACAGGAAAGAAAGAAAAGATTAGCAACGGAGGAACGCATAGCTCTGCGAAGGCGTGGTCCACACCAATGATGTCTACCAGGATCCTTTCTGAGATGTTAGGCGTCCAAAACACCAAAAAGCATAGCTGTAACACCAAGTACAAACTAAGCATTAACTCTTTTTGGAGTGGTGGGGGAGATGGTGGGGGAGATTTTGTGCAACATTATACTGAACCATCAAATATTCAAATTGTAAATACATTCCAGCGCCAACAGGTGAGACTACAATCCTGCCCCTGTGCAAATGCTGTATCCAGGGCAGATGCTTGTTAAGGTACCCTGTCATTACCTTGACTAAATTAAAAAACTGGGATGAAAACGGATCAAAAGACTGGCCTCCCTTACAGCCATCAAAAGGCCTGAGCCTGGAGTCTCTCACTGCTACACACTTTGTTTTACAGAGAGCCACATCTGGAAGCAAGTATCCTCTGCTGTTTCCCACTCGCTCAGTAACCCTTCCTGTTCTCACCACCAGACCAGCTCTGGGCTGTGGTACAGGATAAAGACACATGAGTGGAATGGGAGAAATGTGAGGTACCTGTGTGTGGCGCAGACACACAAGCCAAGACATGCCAAGGCACTCCTCAATACAACAGGCTGGTAACAACATACGTAAGATCCTTTTGCTAGGTTTAAATTTGGACTTCCTTTAATAGGAAAACACTAAGACGGTTACATTCGGAACATAGAGGACCTCTAAAAAAATGTACATGCATTACATATTGCAGTATCTAAAGTCTTTAAAACCAACATTGACGAAGATGACACAAACACGAGAGATGTATGGCTAAAACCACAAGATACATTTTAACATATCCCATCCGGATGTTAAGCCATATCACATTTCTCTGTCTGAAAGCAGAATTATTTTGTTTCCAATGGGAATGTAATCAGCACAAAAAACAGTTTACAGGAGGGTTTTTCATGCATTCTTGACACAAAACATCCCCACAACCCTAAGCTCATATCCCACAAACCTTCCTTTGGGTCTCTTATAAGGGCAAGTAAGTTAAACACTCATTTGTTTGTGTTATTCTGATCATCACAATGAGAATAAGTGTCTTGGTTGTCTATAAACTCTAATGGAATGCATTATAGAGAAAGTTCATCCTCTTATAGAAGCACTTCTGAAAGAACAACAAGGCTTCAAAAACTTCGTTTTGCAATGACTAGATTCAAGTCCATATCCGAACACGCATACTTTAATGTAATGAAGCTATTTAAACACTAATAACAACTACAGGCATAAAGGAGTTCCTTGTTCAGTACATGAAAGTTAATTTACGTCTACACGTTTGCAAGGTTAAACATACCGTTATAGAAAGTGCAAAGCAGACAAAAGTGAACTTCTTGATGTGGGATTTGGAGATTGTGGTGTTCATGTTGGTCAGTTTGTTACTGGGGTTGTTCTGTGACAAGGAAGAAAAAACTTTACAGATTTGAGCAAGATCACAAACCTCAGGCCAAGCACATTCCCTTGTGGACACAGAAAGCCTTTATAGTACATTGTTTTACATTAAAATAAGACATTTTACACTGGCAGTTACTACCACACCAAAACCTAGGACATGGTTATAAAGTCCATCTGCAAACAAAATGTCCTTTCCCCTGAAAATGACATTCTAACACACTGATATTGTGATTTATCACCATAGAACAGACTACTTGCCTTGGCTCAGTTCATTGCGGATGTATGACTCAGCATAAGTAAATCACACAGCAACTTTCCACATTGCTGCCCTTATTCCTTCCTGTAGAGGGTTTGCCTCATGTTTACCTATAAATACTATTATCAAAATGTCAACAGTAGCTACAGGAATTCAAGCTTTCTTCCCTCCTCCAAACTCACTGCATCATGGGATTATGTAAATCACATTTAGCAGTTTCAGGCCGATCACACTTTCAATAAAGAATTGAAGAATATGGACAGTTGTATCCAGAGATCACGGAGACATACCTTAAGCTAGGTATGAATGTCTGCTGAACTTTGCATAAACTATGTTTATGCAAAACCGAAGCGGAGATTCACTTATCGGTGCATTGCAGAGCTAGGCGCTGCCCAAACCACCATTAACATTTTCCCGGTCATCTGTTGACATCACGTACACGGTAACTACGGACGTATGTTTCTCGCAATCTTACTGAGGACCACAAACGCAACGGTGTTCATTGGAATCCAAAATGGCATTTCCGTCAAACTCTTTTCTCGCTTGTTAGGTACAGTAGACCATCCCACCTACCTTGTCGAAGGCAGGGTAGACGGCACGTAGTTCAGTCAGCCATCCGTAGGGCATGTGCCCCACAGGGTACGTTGCAGTCAGCACTGCTACGGCCTACACAAATCACAGGAAGCAACACCCTTCTAACAGCCACCCTACTTCATCAACGGAGTCTAAAAAAGTCACGTGTGTCATGTTAGATCACTACCTGGTTATATCATCCAAAATACCTCCCCAGGTCATAACAGATCACTGAATATATCATCCTAATTACCTCCCCAGGTCATAACAGATCACTGAATATATCATCCGAAATACCTCCCCAGGTCATAACAGATCACTGAATATATCATCCGAAATACCTCCCCAGGTCATAACAGATCACTGAATATATCATCCTAAATACCTCCCCAGGTCATAACAGATCACTGAATATATCACACCCTATTCAGCTAATGCAAAAAGAAAACCGTTTGGCACTTGAGCAACAAAAGCCAATGAGGTGAAATGAACATATTACATATGTCGTTGCAGTTACAACAGGCAATAAAGGGTTGATATAGAAACAATACATAATACACAATAACATAAAGAATTAGATTAAGATGTACTTGAGTGCATCAGGGTCACAAGACATTTTTACTTTATTACTGTCAGACTTGACTTTTGGACACTGATCAACTTTGATTAGCCTAACCATTCTGTGTACAGTTCATGGTTTAAGGCATGCAGCTTCTGTAGGTGTGGACATTGCTACAGAAATACTTGCTATCTTTTCAGTCACTGAAAGGAAATGTCCTGTTTTGGTCAATCCACATATTTCTTTAAATGATTGAGGTCCGGGCTTTGACAGGGCAATTCCAGGTAATGAATCTTCATTTTTACAAGCCAATTGTTGACTTGGCTGTGTGCTTCAGATTATTTTTGTGTTGAAAGGTAATATACTTCTTTAATTTCAGCTTTCTGGCAGAGCACAACAGGGATTTACATTGGTAGATATTTATACTCTCCTCAATCCATAATAGAGCCCCTGTACCCGCTGAAGAGAAACAGCCCCATAACATGTTAATGCCACCACCATGCTAAACAAGAGGTACTTCAGTTGGCTTTACGCCAAACAGATCTCTTAGAATCAAGGCAAAATGTTTACATTACATTATCCCACAACGCATTTTCCCACACGGTTTGAATTAAGAGACTGAATATGTATTTTTGCCAAATTTATACAGGCTGTTGGAGGTTTGTGTCTTGCCACTCTAGACACTTGAGGAGAATTGGCGCAATTGTTGTAATATGCAAGGAGGCCTCCAATTCCTGACATAAATTATTTGAGTTCCTTTAAGGCTGCCTTAGGCCTCTTGGAAACCTCCCTGATGATCTTTCTCCTTGCCTCCATCAGTTTTAGAGGGCATCAGGGCATATTTACTGAGCATCAGAAATAATGACAGCCGATTCGGGATCAAACCCCCGTCCATGTGGTAATTTTCCATCACATCCTTGATATATAGTAGGGATATTTTGATACAAATATGCATTTAACATGGCAATTATAATATAATAATATAATAAAATAATATTATTCAGCGAGCATCAGGGTAAGGGATTAGTTTTAGAATTCAGCTAAAAGCTTTCCTATGCTTTTCCTAGACTCTCCCGAGTCTCACCAAAAGTCAGTTTGTGCATTTATACACTCGCACCGAGCGAATGTTTTGTTTTTTTCAGGACAAGTGCACACTACTGAAAGTGTACTGTGAATCAACATTAGCGTGCTGCATGCTCCAAGACGCTCAGCAGTCACTAGGACACTTGCCTCGGTGGCGGCAGAGCCTCCCTTCAGGTCCCGGGAGACAAAGAGGTTGACGATAGGCCGGCTGATTCGCTGCATGGCCAGAATCAGGGCCAGGGGCCACCAGAAACCTAGCATCTTTTTGATGGTAGCGTCCCCCTGCAGAACCGGTGGACAGTGGGACATGGGGACAATGGGGACATTGACAGGTAGTGATGAGAACAAAAGCAACAGAAGACATGTAAGATGTGTAAAATAGGTTCCCCCGTCTTAGTTAACACAATGAAAAATATAATTAGGGTAATCTGTTTAAGTACCTTGGTAAAATACCCGGCAAGCCCTGATCAATCTAATGAGTAACTTTGGGCCTTACTATTAGAGTGACATTTTCTTATTGTTGCTTCCTAAATTCACCTGACAAATAATAAGTTCTACATAATACATATCTACTAGACAAAGAGACCTCAGTAGAGCTGTTCTCGTGACCCCATCCTGACCCCGTGTACCAATGACCTAAGACGACCTACCCCGACTTCAGGACCGCTGGAATCTGGGATGTTGTCATGGATGTTGCGGTAGTAGCCGAGTCCTACGATAGTGAAACGCACCAGGGCCCCCATGTAGAGGGACAGGATGGGGATTAACATGGGCTCCAGACACTCCAAACGACTGTGAAGCAAGATGGCCACAAAAACTATCTGGAGAGAGGAAGGGACCAGTATGGAGGAAAGGGAGATGGAGAGAGACGGGGAGTGATATAGAGAGAGGGGAGATGGAGAGAGAGAGGGAGATGGAAAGAGACAGGGAGTGATGAAGAGAGAGGGGGAGATGGAGAGAGACAGGGAGTGATAAAGAGAAAGGGGGAGATGGAGAGAGACAGGGGGAGATATAGAGAGAGGGAGAGATGGAGAGAGAGAGGGAGAGAGACAGGGAGTGATAAAGAGAAAGGGGGAGATGGAGAGAGACGGGGAGATGGGGAAAAACGGGGAGATAGAGAGGGGAAGATAGGAAAAGACAGGGGGAGATAAAGAGAGAGGGGGAGATGGGGAGAGACAGGGAGTGATAAAGAGAGGGAGTTAGAGAGATGAGTAGATGAAAAAGAGGTAGACAGACGGAGATGGAGAAAGACAATAAAAGAGAGAAAGAATAGCAGGAAGTGATGAAACAAGAGGAAGAGAGAAATATCTTTAAACAGTTTGATCACTGTACAGCGTGTAAAAGTTACTATTATTTATGTTAATATAGTCTATAAAGCCTTTTTTGTCTTCATTGTTTGGCTGCAATAATCACATGATGATGTGTTTCTCGGGCCCACAGAGTCAGGCAAGTACAGTACCAAGAACAAATGCCAAGAAATGCTATAATGCAGGACCTCATCCTATTTCTATTCATCCTCCTGAATCAAATGTACTGGTAAATAAACTGCAGTGACAGGCCCATTGGTAAAAAATGTTTACCTGAGCTACAACATCAGAGATTGATGCACAGCCCACTAACAGGCTATGTTTGTGTTTCAGTAGAATGCCAGCATGTGTCCAAGCCTGAAACAACAGTTAAACAGCGGATCAAATGATTAGATTAAGTGGACACAATTAAACCAATCAAAACCACCTCTCCGTCAAACAGTTCCCAATCCAGAGGCTCTAACAGGACCAGAATCCAGACTCACCATGGCATCGAGGAGCGGGAACACCGCCAAGTAAAGGAAAGCCCGTCGGGTCTTGTTCCCTACAGAGTCGTCCACATGATGGAGCTTATTGATGATGTAGTAGCCCAGTTCGGTGTAGGCTAACGAGACAAAAACACAGAAATACAGGCTAGAGTTTCCCTTAAATAGAACGCTGAAAGAGAACGTGACGATGTGCATCTGAACATTCAGAGTTACAGAAATGACATAAATCGATGTTGTAAATCCTTACACTGCATGTCAGAGGCATGTCTAGAATTAGCAATACAAGCCATGAAGAGATATCAATTTGAGATATTAGCATGTGATAGCATTACAAAAGATGAGATGAACCAGAATGATGTTTACTCTAATGGGTTGCCTCTGAATGCAATGCCTCTATTAAGCCACACCCCCAATTCTTCTGTGCTAACTCAATTTTACCCCAACAAAGAATACACTTAGAACAGATAATACTTCAATTAAGTCGTGGGTTCCAACCATAGTTGTGTAAATAGTGAACAAAGCACACTTTAAAAAGAGGTAGCTCATGCTGGGATACTAGAAACCACTTTAAGGGCTGACAATAAATACGTTTGACAACAAACATATCAATGAATAAAACGTAGCTAGTCTGAGCATAATGTCATATTAACAAACCTTACTGGGTGGTTTTTAACCAAATATTTTATGATATGAATGCGGACTGAATTTCATAGGAGGTAATGGGAATATTATGGACCAATACCTCAAACATGTGTGGCGTTTTCACAGCTCTTCCTTTGTTTATCATGTTGTGTTATATACAACAGTCTGCTGCCCATTCTGGTCATAGATGACAGGTGGGGCAAGGCTACGTATTTGTAAGAGAAAGCTGCATTCAAAGTTTGGAAAGAGTGAACCTTAGGTAATAAACCAAGCTCAATGCTTATCGATTAGTTTGGGAGTTGAGCCCTGCATGGTTATGTGCAAACGGTATTTCCTTAAAACTGGCTGCTAATGGTGAGGAATAGGCCATTAGACTGTGTTCTAGCACTTTAATATCACGCAAGACATGAAAGAACAATTCTGCTCAAAATGAATCATCATCAATTCTGCACAGCAAGCATGGCATAACTGGAGAATGAGTACGAGAAAATGTGATGGCAGTCCCTCCTTACTATGAGTGATCGTGCGTAAATCACTTCCGGCCTTGACAATCTTATGAGTATGACTACTACTGAGGCAAAATGACACATCAAACAACTCCGTGCCCAGTTTCTGCAAACTTTTCAATAAACATTTCTGTCAAAACTATTATTTTGAAAAACATTTAAAAGATATTTTAGAGGCGTATCAAACATGGCTATGCTGTTTCAACCCTGTTTTATTTCCAATGTCCATGTTATTTAATTGTAGCTAATCGTAGTTCTGACCATTTCCCATCACAGCAACTATCATCATGGACGTGTGTTTACAGTGCTCATCTAAAGAGTTAGTGGAATCAGTGTGTAAGACGTCACACACCCTTTCAACAAGGCAGGCATCCAAACAACGAGTTAGTGGAATCAGTGTGTAAGACGTCACACACCCTTTGACTAACACAGGCATCCAAACAACGAGTTAGTGGAATCAGTGTGTAAGACGTCAAACACCCTTTCACTAACACAGGCATGAGGGAGTTTCTACAGAGCAATGGATCAATGAAATCCCTGCATCAGTGATGCCCGCAACACCCCGGGCAATGCCGCCCAACATGCGGCACGGCCAAGACCGGATGCGGTGCCTTAGACCCGTGCCCCGCCCCGGGGGGAGGCAAGCCATTTAAGGACGACCAAGAGGCGCGTGAATGAATGACAGCCCCCGAGTGGCTCATTGCATCCTAACGCAGACCGGTGCCCCTGATGAAACGGTCAGAACCAAGTGACCTCACCGATGAGGACGTGAAAGACGACAGCGATGGTCCCGGCGGTGACCATGCACAGCACGGCTTTGGAGCGGTCGCGTTTGCTGTTGACGAACACCAGACCCACATTCTTGAAGTCACTCATGGGTCCTGTGAAGAACTTCATCAGGGAGTAGGCCAAGCCGTAGCTGGCCAGCATCTCAACCGCATCCTCTTTGACAGCTGCGATTCCCCGGTTCAGAGCCTGCGCGAGAGAGGAAGGAACGTTAGCACAGCTCTGCAGAGGGCTAAAAGCTACATTGACTGAATGGAACATAATCACGGCTAACAATGGACCGCTTGCAGAGAAACTTGGGCCAGCCTATTGTAGCACATAGAATATGTTATATAGTGGTCGCTCTGTACTCAGAAAGCTATGAAGCAATTCAGAAAATTATTATTTTGTCTCTGAGTGAACACTATATTTCGTTTAAGGCTCATGGCCGAGAACAGGACTCTAATCTGAAGAACAGTATTGACTACAAGGTAAACAGGAATCCATGGACTTCACTGACCAGGATAATCTTCAAGTAATAACAAAGGATGTCTGAAAACAGTTTTAAAATTATTACATTCAATGCGGTATCTGGCAAATACAGTGTTATTTTTTTCTGCACCATACTGTACTATACAATACCATACTGTAACATACTCTACCATACCGTAACATGCTGTAACATACTGTTCCATACAGTAACATACTGTACTATACAGTATCATACTGTGACATACTGTGCTACACAGTACCATACTGTAACATACTGTACCATACAGTACCATACTGTAACAAACGGTACTATTCGATACCATATTGTAACATACTGTACTATACAGTACCATACTGTACCATACAATACCATACTGAAACATACTGTAACATACTGTACCATACAGTACCATATTGTAACATACTGTACCATACAGTACCATATTGTAACATACTGTACCATACAGTACCATACAGAACCATACTGTACAATTTAGTACCATACTGTAACATACTGTACTATACGGTACCATACTGTACTATACAGTACCATACTGTAACATATTGTACTATACAGTACCATACTGTAACATACAGATCTATTGACGCTTCTCCGTTGGCACCTTCCTGTTGCCGTTACACAACAAACATCCCAAGGCAGAAGAGCATGGCTATTAATAGCCTGTCACCATGCATGTTTTATAGTGTTACCCCAAATCTTTTTTCGCTGTCTTATGGGTGATTGGGTGGGCATAAGGCTGGGTTCACAGGTCATTCCTGCTCGCAGTCATCGTGACTCGGAAATAGAGTTGAGTGATGACGAGGGGGGCTTCATATGCACCCAAGTGTTTTCTTACAAACTGTTTAGCATGTTATAAAACACACCTTAATACCTAAATCGGAGACATATAAATGGTATCCACAAGTTAATCTGACTGTGGGGGAGTAGAGGGCCATATTCTAAAATCCCCAAACTGTCTCAAATACTTCCTAAACTACCTTAAATAAGGATCCTAATATTGTGGAACTCTAGGAGTACTGGCTAGGAGTTCAGTTACAGAGGCAGATGCAAGTGGACTCCTGCTATTTTGGTTAGGTGTTCAGGTACTGAGCTTGTGATGGATTCCTACTGAAATGGTTAGGTTTCAGGTACTGAGCTTGTGATGGTTTCCTACTGAAATGGTTAGGTTTCAGGTACTGAGCTTGTGATGGTTTCCTACTGAAATGGTTAGGTTTCAGGTACTGAGCTTGTGATGGTTTCCTACTGAAATGGTTAGGTTTCAGGTACTGAGCTTGTGATGGTTTCCTACTGAAATGGTTAGGTTTCAGGTACTGAGCTTGTGATGGTTTCCTACTCAAATGGTTAGGTGTTCAGGTACTGAGCTCAAAGGTTTGATACATTTCTGTAAAATGTGTTAAGGTACTAAGCACTGATGCATGGTTGGAACAGTAATGATTATGTGTTCAAGTACTAAACTTCAGTGATTGTCCACTACTATACAATTGTTTGCTGTTAGGATACTAAGTTCCAGTGATGGTCCACAACAATCACAGACCAACAGTGAAAGAACTGGGATGGGGTAGAAGACCTGTAACTTTGGGAAATGTCACCATGGAATGAGGCAAAGTATAGAAGGCCAAACCATTAGCAGAACTCCGGGTCGGAGTTAAGAACCCCTAGTTAGTCATCATGAGCTGTAATATTCTGAGCTGTAACTGTGAGTAAGACAAGTTAATCCCAACAAATGATGAACACGGTCATAACAAAATGCTGTAATAACCACGAAACACAAAACACATATATGACACAGACCTTAGAATGAATTTTCTATTCCAAAATGTGATAGCGTTCAAATTATTTTAGGAGGAACTTGTTTAAGTGCCTTAGCACTTTTCACCCCATTCCCAAACGTTGTCATTTCCATATGTCTACAGTGCTGCCTAATCGCAAACACCTGCCTATAGGTTAAGGACAGTTAAGTGCCGCCCCTTTCTCCTAGGCGTCTGTAGAGAACCACTCTGCTTCTCTCAACCCTGTGACTAGAGATAAGACTAGGAAATCCCCGCTGACCATGTCCCGACTGTCCATGGATGATGGTGGTCAGTTCGCATCACCTATAGAGCTTCCCAGCCACTCGTCCACAGCTTGGTGCATTCGAAGCTTGAACCGAGATTGCGAGAGAGTATCTTAGACCCTTAGCCCCGCCTCCTGGGATACCCTAAAATAAGATGAAAATACTCCACAATTCCTGCCAAAAATAGGATGCAATGAAACCTTTGATGTTTCCCAATACCAAATGACCTGTTTAAGTCATGTGGTCAAATGCAAATTCCAAATAAACGTTGTTCCTATGTAGATGATGAGAGGTCACTAAACATGGGTACACAAATAGTGGTAGCAGATTACAGGAAACCAAATTATTTATGCTACTAATGTGCAATAGGTGTGTGTGTGTGTGTGTGTGTTTGTGTGTGTGTGTGTGTGTGTGTGTGTGTGTGTGTTTACCAACTAGTAGCCTACCGGGCGTTTTTGATCTCCAAGAATGGATCGCACATATTGAATGTACCTCAGACAACGTAAGTTACCTGATCACATGTGTATGTATCCGCTGCCCTGGGTCGAGTACTGTAGGCTAAACTTAAAAACACGAGTTAAATCGCCTTCAAGATCGAGACAACATTGCAAACACGATCATTGTCCCGTTTAGGATCCCCTCTTTTAGCTACTCGTTTCCAAGTAGCAACCCCTCACCACCTGATAAGATTTGGAGATCAGATGCAGCGTAATACAACACCGGCTATATCATTGCACACTAAGCACTGTGGCTTTGATGATAGTGTTACGAAGTTACCACCACTAGGCTACAAGCCAATTCATACCTACTCAAAGACCACGAGTGCGGACTGAGAAGTTGTCTGCTATGGTGTGAGTCACACTGCCTAGCCTAAAGCAGCATTTAGACATGTTTAATTGAGATGCGGACATTTTGACTATATTGCTATTCAAAGACAACAGTTGGTTCAATAAAAACAGTGAATATCACGAGAATACTTGCCTGTTCTCCGAGGTCGATGGCTATGTTAGTAATAGCAAGAGGAACCAGAAATCGGATGAGAGGGAAGTACGGGGTAAGAGATGGGAATTTCACCATAATATCGCCGAGTGGGTGACAGCAACGCCAGCATCAGCAGCTTGGAACTACGAAGGGAGGAAAAACGGGATTCGCCGTGACCACCCGATGTTCTCGTTCTTTTCAAGCAGAAATCCAAAAAGATCAGGTCCGTCCCTGCCTCCTACACAACAACAGCATCAAAAACAATGATCTAACGCAGTGGCAAAGAGGAGGGTCACCAGAAATTTCTGCTAACAAACTCCCCATTGTTCATCCATCAGGAGAGGGAAAAATAAATACATAAAATTAACCCGCGTCTATTCTGCCCACTTGTCTCAATGGCCAACGATAACGAGTCTGAGGAAACAGCAAAGCGGATTTTCTGTAGATGGCTCTATGGTTAACGATAGGCTATCGTGTTGTATTACCATCTTTCCTTGACCTAACAGCACGCAGGGGGTCGCCACATAAAAAACACTCCTATTCTGGACGTCACCAGCTGCACACGGAAAACTATAAGCTAAACGCTGTACAACCATAACAACCTGACTGACACCAAGTGTTCGCTTTCGATTGTGTGAAGGTGCTCATGGTTTTCTATCTCTCTCTCTCGCTCTCTCTTCCTCTGCTTATCTCTTGTCGTGTTTTTCCTTTATTGCAAATCACGAGATTGGTGACTGACTTGCTGTGTAGATGACATGACTATGTTTTTGGCAAACAATACACAGACAATAGTCACTTGTCCATGCTGAATCATGGGCAAATGTGTCCGTTGCCCCTTAATACCATGGCCCCAAAATGTGTTCTTCCGTCACCAGGGTTCCAATATCACAACTCCATTTTGGTTGAATTAAAGTCTATTTAATTCATAAGATGGAGTTGTATGTGTAATACGATTGTACGATTCAGGTTTAAACGCCAGCCAATATACCTCGGCCAAGCACTGTTTGCACGATGCATCGTGCCTAAGAAGAGCTATTAGCCATGGAATATTGGACATGTACCGGACCTTCTTGTGCATTATTTCTTAATAACAACTGATCGTAACCAAAAAATAGATGCTTTGTGTTAGTCTAGGTTCAACAACCTATAGGTCCTAGTGAGCATGGTTTAACAATGGGTTTAGTGGGAATTACGTCATTACCATGCACATATCAGATGTAATGACCCTGTCCCCAGGGGAATAATGGTGAGTCGATGACATTCATTAATGTTTGAGATAAATACTGTTACGGTTAATAACAATGTAAGTATATTCAAGCAAAGGTGTTGTCATTATAGTAGCACTAAGGTGTAATTGAAAATTAAAACCATTCAGAAAATTTCCAGAATATTTACATTTTTAGAGGGTTTCCAAATGTCTTTGTCATTTTCCAAATGCCTTTGAATTGTCAAAATGAAACACTCATCGTGGTCCTTTAAGGTCCTTTTTCTGGAAAATAAATATGGTGAACAATTAATAAATACAGGCTTTCTTAACATATATAAAATAAACAAGTATGATCACATTTTCTATTTCATTCTCTTTATTTTATCCGCTATTAGCTAGTTTTTTTGTTTCCCCTAAGATTGGAGGGCCCAAGAAAAACATAAAATTGATTCTTCTCTCAGCATAGAATGTTGCTGTAAGCACATTCAAATGAAACTCATTGCACTTTTTCAGCAACAGTGGCTCAAAGTTCCTCCAAAAAATGGATGAGTCATTGATGCTAAACATTCTCTACTTGACCATTGTCATGAGAGTTTCAACCTTTTGACCTTTTTCACAATGCAAAAGGTTTGTTACAAATGTTTGTTTTAAACATTTTGCTTATAGCAAGCACAAACATTTTCTTCTGAAAATTTTACATTTTCTAGATTTTATTGAAATGTAATAGTTTTTATATATATATATATATATATATATATATTCATTTTGAAACACTTTGAGGCTGGAACATTATTGACAGACTTGTGATAAATTAATGAATACCATTTGCCCCTTGTCTAAATGTATAGTCTGGATTAAATGTGATCAAGAGTAAAAGGTCAATGTTTTAAGGAAGTGTAAATGTTAAACACATTTATCGACACTTATGCATATCGTATGTGTGAATAGTTACAGGTTAACTTTTATGGTATTGTTAAGATTTCTTGTCTTTCAATAATGAATTACATCTCATAATTTGCCGATCAATGTAGCCCTGATTTGGCACAATATCCATAGACCACCCCATGACTTTCTTATTTATCTGGTATAGTGTAATAAAGTTCTTAAACTATTTGAAATTGTGTCCTGTTAATGGAATGATCTTTTTTAAGGTGTTTTGTCATGCACATTTTAGGAGACATTTTCACAAAACTACAATATTGTATCTTCATCAGTCATCTAATAAGGTGATGTGGGATCAGTTTATTTTATTATTAGTTGTCAAACTTGTACTCTACCACACCTCTTTTCCTCAGCACCCAAGAAACATACACACATAACCAAAACTGTTCAAGTTCCTTTATTAAGTGACTGTCCAACAACTTGTGTGTACGTTTCCTGTGCCACCACACATTTGTATGTTAATTGGGTACAGTTCAAATGGGTGTATTAGAATGCTGATATAGCTGCAGTCTGCAGGGAAAATGCTAGGCAGCTGACATATCAATTAAAATTATTTGTTATTTTTTTCAGTAACGTTCAGTACATGTTTTATAACATAAAATGTGTCACAGGCCTGACCTCATCTTAAAATTTAAATTATTTCCATCCTGAATCTGCATAAAATATCTTAGATAGTACTGTAGTAAAGGTTCCTCTAACTAATACAGATCTGCTAGAGAGAGGCTTTGCTCTTTGCTTTGCACATTTCTGGAAATTAATTCTTATTCTGTGCAAAGATTCTACAAATGTATTATTGTCAAATTCAGCCATCTTGTGGACAAAAGGGAAAGCTGCAGTTTTACTAACAACAAAAATGTTGAGGCATTAACAGGATCTAATTATAAGTTGAGACCCGACCGATAGGCTGTAGCTGTTTGTTATGTACCTTATTCAGTTAGCAGTCTATCAGCTGTGCCACGTCTGTTTTGTACAACCCGGTTTGCCAAAAACCTTTGGGACACTGTGTAAAATGTAAATATAAACAGAATGTGCAAATCATTTATCCCTATATTTAATTGACAATAATACAAAGGCATACATGTTAAAAACTGAGAAATGTTATTGTTTTTGGAAAAAAGCATGCCCATGTTTTATTTGAGGCCTGTTACACGACCATCCAACATTGATTTCCGGGCTTCTAGGGATTCTCTGAATCTTTTAAGGATATTATGTACCATAGATGATGAGATCCCCAAATTTATAGAGTGAACCATTATTATGGTTTTTTTTTTAGGAGTGGGATGTATCTTGTTTACAGGTATTTGATTACCAAAGGGATCTACCTGAAAACAACAATGGTTTTCCCATGGCGACAGCTTGCTCAGATCACAGTGATGGACAAAAGTGCTAGTGTAGTGTAGCTATTGGTTTTTTTCTGTGTTATTTGTTCACAGTAGTTGTTCACATTCGTTTCATAGTCCTTTCTGCTCATGCTATTTGAAATGTTGCTTTCCACTGTTCCTGGTCTGCCGAATTCCCTTTTAACTACAGGATGGGTTCAGCAGGTCAGAAGCAAGCAATCACATAGACCCCAAATTTCTAATGACTCAATTAAAATGTTACTCTGCAATGGTTTGGTACATATTTCAGTCAGAGACCCTTTTCATGACGTTTTTTAGGTCAAAACAATCGCAGGTACAGTGATAGATAAGCTTGAGTCTGTATGGTATAGATGAGTGTCAATGACTTGACACTCATACCATGGCTCAAATAGCGAATCCCGTGGAAATATTGCAGAAAACTTAATGAAAAAGAAAAACTTTTCAAAATGTCAAACTAGCAAGGCGAGGAAAACACAGCTAATCAGTGGTCTGACAGCTACGGGACGGTATTGTAAAGCCGAATGCAGAGATGGAAATGAACAGGGCCATCATGTCACACATTAGACTGTTTTAAACTTTGTAGTGCTTTTGGACTTGGTTTACAAATCTGAAGATTTGCTGTGCTCTTGCTATGATCTCCATAGAGAAAAGACTTAAGCAATATCATCTTTTCAACAGCAGAGTGGGTTAGCTGTTTGTATCACTCAAGCAACGCAGAGCAAAATGTTTATAAAAATAGGTATAGAAAGACCGCGCGATGTGGTGAGTAGCGCACATTTCCTACATGGCATTATTCCGATATTGTGTTCGTTCATGGCATTTATGAAGAAGTGATCAGTTGAGATTGTAGGTCTGTAACTTACTAGTATCTTCATCTGCAAGTGCTTACTCATTACTGAGCATTTTAGTACCATAGAATAAGGGTAATCAATTATTATATTTTCCTTTAAGTGAAAAGGCATGTATACTCCCTGGGAAATGTTTTTGGAAATCAATTTAGTAAATGTCACAAAACAATTCACAATGAAAACTTTTAAGCAATTAAAATAACTAACATTTCCTAAAAAAGTCAGTACGCCACCACCTAAAATTTGAAAATTTAGAATCAGTTGCACCAAAGAGGTGCAAATTATTAGATCATCATTAGAGACTAACTGGCCGCAATGCCAAGAATACAAACTGCCTTTGAACAGAAGAACCTCAGGACAACCGTTAAGCATGGAGGCAAAGGCATCATGAGTTGGGGCTGCTTTGCTGCCTCAGGACCTGGCCAACTTGCTTGGAGTCAACCATGAATTCCATATTATCCCAAATATTTTTTTAGGAGAATTCCCAAACCTTTTCAGTTACTGTACCACAAACAGAATTATGCCTTGCTCGGAGAACCCCCTAAACCTGAAGTACCCCCTCATGTTAATTTCACTAGTAAGCTTATGGTGTCATGAGTGTTCTTAAGTACCGCCTGTGGACAGGCCAAGTACCCCCGGGTGTCCTAGTACCACTGAGTGTGAACCACTGTTCTAGTACCATGGTCTCGAATGAACTGGGACTAAGTTGCGAAGTGGCAGCATGAATCAGGGTTTGCCAGCAGAGGGAGCAACTTGCGCAATTGTCAAGTCTAAGCGCTCTATTTACTAGGCGTGGGCACACTGCAGGGTTGTAAACACTAGCTTATCAGTTCAGCAAAATTCCCTGTAAAACAGTTTTTCACAGAAATGTCCATTACTATATATTTCACTTACCAAATAAATGAAATGTTCTACAAAAAAACAACAACCTCTATAAATGTTGCTACAGCAACAGAATTACGCGTGGAAATATTCATATATAGCATATATCATATATATATATATATATGTATACAAAATACATTGGTATTTGACATACATACATTTTGTATCCATGTTAGTGTTTCAATTAAACAATAAAATTAGAATCCAGCTAAGAACGTCAAAATGTATTTTTTATTCGATAATGTGTTATTGCAGTCTCCACATTTCAATTACTCGAAGCTGCACCCGTAGTAAGGCGTGTGGATGACATTGCACGTGTTCGTCTTTGACATTTCACCACCGGCTTCTGTACGCTACTACATCCTAGTCTTTCAGAGTGACGCCACGTGTAAAGTTTTATATTAATAAATAGTGCACTATAATGCCGATATTTGAGCAAGCTGACACATACTAGCGTAGTTCAATTCATACACAAGGTTAATCATTGATACATAGATTTTTATTTATATCGTATGTTTGAATAATGTCCAAACTCAGTTAAAGTGTACTAAAACGTTTATTAATCTATTGAAATGAACACCAACTCCAAACAATTGACATGCATTTCCTGCAATGTTTATACAACGTATAAAATATGTCTGTACAAAGCACTGACTGCATCATACTACCACCAGTTTGGAAAGCAATGTTATTATTATGGCACGCCCCTCGGCGAACTAACCCGTATAGATAAACCTACGCTAAAAAAGTAGTTCCACAGAATTAGGTTATTATGCATATCTAAGCTTTTATGTTACATTAAAGACACGTTTGTACTTGATAACATAACGTCAATACTTAATTTTGAGATTGAAATTTAATTCATACGTTAAGTGTTTGCGTTAGTGCGTAATCTTTATTTGGCGGGAAAGAGAACGGTGGGGAGGGAGAAAAGAAACGTAGTATTAAAACCCGCGGGAGCAGCTGCTCGTAATCTTGCAGTAAATGACTGTCAAGCAGTCTGATGACTTCAGCCAGAACGAAGTACATGCTCTCCAAGCCTAGGCTAACACAGCATTAACATCCTAGGAAAGACTATACTGTTGAATACAACACCGGTGGACTACTCCCACTTTGGAATATTTTTTTCCCGTGACATCGGCAGTAGGATTTTGCCCGTCTTTTCTCAACTAAAACGGATTTTATTTTGGTTTCACTGTTACGGTAATAATACTTTCATTAATGTGTTTGCCTTTAAATCGGTAATGGTACATTTTATTGTCGAGTTCTTAGTTAATTGTTGAAGCTTTACTTTAACTACCTCTGTAACTTGGTTAAAATAATTTTACAGTGGGATTTTCTACTGTCGGGTTGGCAATGTAATTTTAGTGGCGTAATCCGCGGATGAAAAGCCGGTAGTTTTTTTTTTCCTAACAGCTGCTTCTTTTGCATGCTTTTAATTACCTTGCTCAGTGGGTCTATGTAAACTGTTTGAATAGGTGCATGCATATTTGACAAAGCATGTTGTTTGCAGAATTGTACGTTTATCTATGACAATGCATTATTGTAGTTACTGTTATTATTATTTACAAACACCCCGCCGATATAACATTAAAGATTGCGGAAGGAAGCTATCTGTCTTTATAAAAGGTGTATTTACTTATCGGGTTTTTAAGAATGGCTGTTCTAAAGCGGAATCACAAGGTTCTTTTATAATAAGCTACAATCAGTAACATATTACCAACTAATGTATTTTTCCCCCTGCCATTTATTACAGGCAGCCGCAATGCCGCTGAATTCAAATATGGCTAGTAAAAACTATGATTACGACTACGACTCTGTCCAGCCCTATTTCTATATCGACAGTGAGGAGGAGAATTTCTATCACCAGCAACAAAGCCAGCTCCAACCCCCTGCTCCAAGCGAGGATATATGGAAGAAATTCGAGCTTTTGCCGACACCACCGCTTTCTCCCAGCCGGCGACCCTCTTTATCAAGTCTCTTTCCCTCAACTGCAGACAAGCTGGAAATGGTCACTGAATTAATCGGGGACGATATGGTTAACCAGAGTTTCATTTGTGACGCTTACTACTCCCAATCATTTATCAAGTCTATTATTATTCAGGATTGTATGTGGAGCAGTTTTTCGGCTGTCGCAAAATTGGAGAAAGTAGTGTCCGATAGATTAGCCACTCTACACGCGAGGAAGTGCTCGAGTACTACAGGAGAATCCGGTATTGTAAACGGCACAAATCCCAACCTGTGTTACCTGCAAGACCTGAACACCTCCACGTCGGAATGCATTGACCCTTCAGTGGTGTTCCCCTGCCCGCTTGGCGAGAACCCTAAACTCGTCAAAACGTCCACCTCGGCTGCCTTGTCTTATCCTTTGGACACCCCACCGAACAGCGGCAGTAGTTGCAGCAGCGATAGCGATTCAGGTGTGTAGAAGTGACGCATGTTGATAATGCTATATTTTAATGTGCAAATTGACCCGAGTTTGTAGCTGGCAAAACACCTCTCTGCACGTGTGACACTATGCTGAAACCATCTGGCATTTACATTGTTTAAATTTTTTTAATGCATTACATTTCCAAACATTTGAGTGCTTTGGAATTTATTGGGTTAAATAAATATGGTGTTTGCCAAAGTGCTTGTAGTTGCTTAAGGAGCAGTCCTCTCCCCTGGGGGGGTGTTTCACCTCAGTCTGCAATGCCTAGCTGGGGAGGAGCAGGAAGCTAAGGCCATATAACATGAGTACTGTGCTATAGTCCACATGGATAAGAAATGCATGGTTTTCACTGACAAGTTTCTTAAAATGTTTTTGCTCTTTGTCACAGACGAGGAGGACGATGATGGCGAGGAGGAGGAAGAAGAAGAGGAGGAGGAGGAGATTGATGTGGTGACTGTGGAAAAGAGGAAGTCGGTGAGGAGGTCGGACTCCGGCACGTCTAGTGGAAACACTCACCACAGCCCACTTGTCCTGAAACGGTGTCACGTCAACATCCACCAACACAACTACGCCGCTCACCCGTCGACACAGGCCGAGCAGCCCGCCGTCAAGAGGATTAAGTCAGAGCCCGGCGGGAGGGTGTCGAAGCCAATCGGCAACAGCCGCAAGTGCTCGAGTCCCAGGACGTCGGACTCTGAGGATAACGACAAACGCCGGACTCACAACGTGCTGGAGCGGCAGAGGCGGAACGAGCTTAAACTGAGCTTTTTCGCGCTGCGGGATGAGATCCCGGACGTAGCGAGCAATGAAAAGGCGGCCAAAGTGGTCATTCTCAAAAAGGCGACGGAGTGCATTTTCGGTATGCAGTCGGATGAGCAGAAACTGTTGTCGCTGAAAGAACAATTGAGGGGAAAGAGGGAAAAGTTGAAACGGCGGTTAGAGCAGCTGAGGAACTCCCAGCAGGCTTAGTGAAAGAATGGGAGAGGAAGGACTCCATCTTTATGCCTTTATGAACTTGCCGTGTATAGTTGTGGTGTTTGCATGCAAATGCAAAAGTGACTGAATTATTGCCGTGTTAGCCACACGCCGCAACTGGAATCCTGAAATTGATTTTTGAACGTCACAGCCTCGCAGACTTCCTGGAGGTTAACAATTTGTATTAAATTATTTTATTTCTATTGATGAAGTGGTGTTCCGAACCACACATTTTGTCAACTTTAACTTAATGCTTTGTTTTTGTAAGTTTTGTACATAATTCTGAAATGTTTTCTGATGTACTGATCTCAATTACATATTATAAATCATGTATTTGACTGGATTTGTGTGTTCTACCTTACAATTAACTTAATTTCTAGTCACTTGGGCGGTCTCACATTTCTGGCTGGTGCTTTGTAACTGACAGTAATTGAAAAATTAATTGTCCATTTTACTTTGTTTATGTTACTTGAAACGGGCTGTACAAGCTAAACTTTTGGCCCACTGCATGCAGAGACATATGGCCACGCCTCCTCTAGTCACCTTTTCATGTAAAGATTTTAAAGAGCTGGTTAGTGTCGACCTCTTAGTCAGGACTGAGTCTACTTGGCCAGTGATTTTTGTTTTTGTAAAATTCTTGGAGTCGCTGGTTTGCAAGAGGACATGTTGTTTTAAAGTACTGTTGTGTACTGAGTGACCCTGGTATACAAGTGTGGGAAATATACTGCCACTTAAGGAACAATGAGGCTGCTCTTAAAATAACTCAAGCTCTGATTCGTGTGATTAGTAGGTATGTTGCCTGTTCCCATCAGTGACTCTAATAAGGCTTGCCCACAGAAGATTGACCTCTCACAAAGGTGCTCGTCTAGTAACCTGAATAGATCACAGCTGACCTTTGTTGCGTTTGTCTCATGCCTCGTTTAGTGTTTTGCCAGAATCGGTGATCATACCGCATTTATACTTTTGATGTCACCGGTCAAACACTTCACTGTGACCGCCTGTTGTGGATGCCTACCTTGGTGTATGAGGGGATTAATAATAGAATGTTTTTGAGACAATGGGCTGTGTGGGCGTCGGCAGTCACTGTAATATTGATGGCCCCGCTCATTGCCAACTAAGGTATTACAACCTTAAGTGTGCTCACTTATCCTGTAAATCGTATGAATCCCAAAATATAGTAGCCTGTACAATAACGTCTGTCTCAAGCTAAGAATTGCTAGTGCTTATTTAATTTGCGTTCTTCTTAGCCTTCCTTAAATAGTGCGGTTTTCTTAACAGTTTTAATGAGATATCTCCTCCGGCAGTACTACCCTACTCTTACCATTCACTCATTGGCTAGTCCCATTGGCTCTGCCATCCCTTCCCAGCAGCCTGCGGACCTCTGCCGTAGACCAAGACTGACCAAAGATGGGACCCTGTCTATCAGCTGATGCTGAGACTGGAAAGATACCACACCAACTGCCTCATGCACTAATCTCTTATCGTTGGAATATTGCTCAATTTAAATAATAAAACAAAATATATACATACAAATAAATATACAAAACATTTGCCTATATGTATTCACAAATGTAGGTATAACAATTAGTTTACTTAAGTCGTTAGGCTGCATTAAATATAAGTAGACTTGACAGTTTTAATCGGATATTGTATCCGGGGGGAGACGCCCCTCCTCTTCCCGCTCACTCATTTCCTGGTCCCATTCGCTCGGCTCTCTTTCCAGCTGGCAATGCGATGACTCATCCTGACGTCAGGTGCTTGTCCCACTTCTCGGACTGCCACAAGAAACTTTAGGAATGGCTGACCAATGCTGAGTCACTATCGTGTTTTGTATAAGTCGTTCCCCTGGCTGGGGTCACAAAACAAGTGTCACCATGTTTTGTACTAGGATTACAGTGACCGTGAGTAGAACAATGTGTAAAGTCATGAAGGAGCCTATTCACCGCATCCGAATAATAGAAACAGAACTCAACTAAGCAGAAATAATACAGCTTAACAAAACACATTATTTTATTCAGTTTTGCAGAGACATTTCAATGGGTCTTTCTTCCATAGTATGTTGTTATGCTGCTTGAGGCAAGCAGGTTCGAATAACTCAGACAAAACAGTCCATAAATCCTTACATCAACACACAAGCAGGCTTACATTTCCATACATTGGCATACCTTTAGCACGTTTGATCTGCAGGCTTGTTGCTGTTCGGTGCACCCAACAGAAAGTTAGCTTTGAATAAAGTGGCGCTTTCACATCACACCTCAGTGTGCTCAGGACAAAAGCATTCCTGAGCCATGTCCGTTGGCCCCAGGCACTGCATTCCAACTCATGGAATGCCCACCACCCATAGCTGTCTACCTCTCAAATGAACGAGCCTTTTACACACACACACACAACCTTCCAGGTGTTTATCTGAATGTCTGGTTGATACTTCAGACCCTTTGCCCTGGGGGGCATACAGATGTTATTGATATGTGTGTGTGGAGTGTTTTATGACCCTAATTCAGCCATTGTACTATGTGGTTTGTCAGACAGTTGGTGCCTGGATGCAGTAGATCCCTTTTATTCTGTGCCTGTCAGTAAAGACGCTCCTCCACCCCAAAGACCCTGCCCCATTCCTGACTTCACCTTTTATTTTCCACATGAACAGGATACACAAGATGTGGACTATTAAATAATATGCTTACTTGCCAATAACAACAGAAAGATACAGTTAATAATTAAATAAAATATGAACACAATAATAAGATAATATGGATGTGTCTATGTTCTTGTGTTCTCTGTCTGAGGGATACACATTTTAAGCAGGCCTTTAGCCTCACCAAGGCCCGCATTCAGTAATCATCTAAGAGCAGAATTTGTTTTCATTTCGATCGCAATGAGCGTGATTTAATGGACTGAGGGTATTGCTCCTTGATCAGCGTTTCGCGAGTCACTTCTGTTGTTCAACGCGACAATCAGTAGAGGTTATTGGTATCATGGTGAGTTGTGCTTAGATATGATTATAGACTGATCGAAAGAATGTGTTGTTAGCCCAGTGAACACACTATCTCTGTCAGACAGGCACACACACTGTCTGTGCTGATGCTGTAATACTATTGTGTCTGCTCATCAGTTGTTGATATGGCACAATCATGTGAATCCTGCCTTCGGTGTTGTATCTTATGTGAATGCAGCGAACAAAAATTACCAGGCCACCTCTCTGCAGATTCAGAAATTGTTTCAGAGGTTGAAATAAAGCCTTATGTTATATTTCCAAATGGAATTGACCACATAAATAAATAGATAAACACTTCCGGTCCAGTGAATAACCTGAAGTGGGACAAAGGTAAGCCGTAAACTGCCTGAGGTTAAAAAGGAAAGGTTACCCAAAACTGACAAATAATGTACATGTCAGATTTATAAAAAAGGCCTTTTTCAAGTAATGGGTTAACAACTTATAACTGTTCTGTAGCTGTAATTTTAAGTGTCCCAACTTTTATGGGTTAACAACTTAAAACTGTTCTGTAGCTGTAATGTTAAGTGTCCCAAATTTGTTGGTTACTTACAAACCCTCTGTATAAAAGCAGTAAGAAACGGACTGTGTTACTACACCCTCTTAAGCATAATTTGGACGGCATTGTACTACAGAAAGTAGTACACCGCCACCATAATTGTGAGATAATCAACAGACACTTTTGGTGTGTCTTCCTATTAACAAAGGAAGACAGGCTATGTCAGAACTACCTTAGAAGGAAAAAACTAGATGGTAGGCTACAAATCATTGAATGGCCAGTACAATCTCCAGAATTAAATCCCATCAAGCTGGTTTGCAATAAACGTGGCAGAGGGGTGAAAGCAAAGCAACCTACAAGTAACCTACAATGTTGTTTATATGTGCATAATATAGAAGTGAAATCCCTATAATACCTACGTTAGCCAAATTCAAATATTGACAGCAAGCGGTTTTGATGAAAAAGGGGGGTGACATACTGGCATTAAATATTCCAGAAACATCACGCCCGTGAACTGGGATCAGTTTAGGTGTTTTACTGATTGTGAACAATAACATGGAATTCCATCAAGGTATCTTTTTTACGAAATGTAAGACACTTAAATCTGAAGAAATTAGTAATAGTTATTATTAACTCTGATTAAATATCGTATTTATTATTATATATTTGTTTTAATTATTATTATTGTTTTTACCTAATAACACTTACTGTGTTTTCTGTCATGCACCATAGCAAAGTCCTTGTATAAGTAAACCTACTTGGTAATTAAGCTAATACTGCATTTAACGTGTTGACGCACGCATACTTAAACATTATTTACGTTAAATATTATGCGTAAACATTTAACATCGGGTGACACAATGGTGTACATCTAATCTAAGCAATCACAGTTGTTTAAATAAACCTTGTAGATTACGTAAGAATAAGAATAAATTTGTATCAAATTGATTTATTGAACCATAGCGACGGCTGATGTAGAGCAAGCCCTTGCCACCTTCAATCTTTCCAGCGGTAGTCTACCGTGACGTCATTGTTCCACGCAGCATAGTGCGTCTAAAACACATGGAAACCAAGACAGGGTCCCACCAAACAACGTAGGCCAGGAGTGTTTTTAGAGCACAACGGTTCTTCCGTTGACGAGTAAATACAAAGGAATACGTTATTAGTCATAATAATCATAGTACCCCAGAGTACAAAAGATAAACTGACAAAATGGGGAGTTTTCTTAACTGATTTTTTCCCACGTCTTGTTGTCAAGCTGAATAACAGCTCATAGCTTTCTAAGTGAAGATGTAAAAACGAAACTGTAAGAATTTACCTGCTAACAGATGTGTAGTATGTTCACTTTATGATGTTCATAAACAAACCATCTACTATAGTACAACCCTGTTATGTTACTGAACTACACATGGATATGCCTATTTTTTTATAGTTTTATTTACTCTCACAATAAAAATAAGTATATTGTCTCTGTCTTATAGATTGATCGATTTTATTTTGTTTCTATGATTGTTTGGGATTGTCAGCATGTTAGTGCCGTTGTAAAATGATGGATAAAACAAACTGCTTTGCAATTCAGTAGTTTAAAATGTACTTTGTCCGGTGTTCTTCAGGTAGCCATGGAAATGCACAATTAGTCTTAAAACAGGATAGTTTTGCAGTGGTGAGCTCAGCAATGGCAAATACCTAATAAACCATAGGAGAATTCTACAGTAGGTACAAAATAAAATAGAAAACAGTCTCACAGGCCAGGAACACTGTATATGTTAGGCATGGATGTGTCAGATAGGACCGTCCACAGAAGACTTTACCTGACAAAGTATAGAGGTTGGACTGCAAAAAGCCCCCAAAACAGTAGGACCAAAAAAGCATCAAAATTACCATACATAACTCTGGGTAACTCTGGGGAAAAGGGTACTGCGGACGGATGAGAAAATCATTGAAATGTATGAGAGTGATGGAAAGAGGAAAGAGTGGAGAAAAACAAGGAAGTGGAACCTTATTTGTATTCTAGTTTTGGACATGATTGGCTGCCACTGGTAATTGCCTGGTTTCACTTGTCCGCATTGGATGAGTTTGAGTCTTCTTTACTGGTAAGATACAGTAAAACGTCCATGGACTGCACCTCATCACGGTGAAGACTACTAAAATTCACAACAAATGCCGTGTGCTCCCCTTTAGTGCCATGTGCCCCCCCATACCATTACACTGTGCACTGATAACAAGCCAGATGGGCCCTTTCCCTTTTAGCCCAGAGGACGCGGAGTCCAGGATTCCCAAAAATAGTTTTAAATTCTGAGAGTCCATCTGAAATGAGCTCGGGCCCAGGCAAGGTGGCAGCAGTTCTGGATCTTGTTTATATCTGGTTTCGTCTTTGCACGGTCCAGTTTTAACTTCCATTTGTAGACGCAGCGACATACTGTGTTCACAGACAATGGTTTTCGGAAGTGTTACTGAGCCCATGCAGTGATTTCCACTGAACATTCATGTCTGTTTTCAATGCCTGAGGGCCCTTAAGATCATGGTTGTCCAATATTGGTTTTCGGCCTTATCCTTTGCGTATCGAGATTTCTCTGGATTCTCTGAATCTTTTAATTACATTATATAACACAGATTATGAGATTCCCTAACTCGTGATTTTATGTTGCCCTATTTACCCACACAGTGTTTCCCAGCGCGGTGAAACACATATCTTTATTCCTCTGTGGGATGTTCTTTTTGTTTTTTGTTATCATGTTACTGACCTGTTGCCAATTAACCTAATTGCATTGTCAGATGTTCCACTAAGTTCTTTTTTGTTTTTTGCTGCCCCTGTCCCAGCTTTTTTGAAAAATGTTTGCCGGCATCCAAGTCAAAGTGGGCATATATGTTTATATTTTTCAATTAATTGTCTTTGTATTCGATTATATTGAATAGAGTTTACATGATTTGCACGTCTTTGCATTCTCTTTCCATTTTACACTACATCCTTTTTTTGAAATTGGGTTTGGTTTAAGTCAAATTAATAATAAGTTGGAATTGTTTTTTGTGGAATTTCACTAGGATACCCAGTTCTCTATACTTTGGTCTAATTTGGATGTTAGTTGTATTACCTGCACCAGGAGATATGTAACATATTACATATTACCAGTGTAATCATTTTTATCAGGCTTTATATTATGCCATTGCTGCTCACTTCACAAGAAGATTTTTCCCTTAGGTGAAACTGTCTGTGTGTCTTATCAAGCCGGATGGTTTTCCATGGTGGGATTCAGGAGGTGAGGTCGTATTTGGTGACACTTGTCTACACATTGAATGTGTGTGGTTAACCAGGCTGCCAGAGCAGGGCTGGGATATATTGAGGTGTGACATGTTGTTTGTCTTGCTTTGGGGTGTGTGTGTGTGTGCGCAGATGCCTTCATAAGAACTTCTATCTTCTTCATCTATTTAGGACACGATGGTCTTCTACAGCGGGCAGGATGTTCCATTCATTTTACAATGATGCCCAGCTAGTAGTCATTTAATCTAGGCCATGGGGTTCTTATACCTTCGAAAGTAGCTGAAGCCGAATACGTAGAAAGGACCAATCAGAGTACAACTTGTTTTACTTGTTTGATGATACATCAGTGAGTACGTTACAGCAAGAGCAGCTGTTCTTCTCATTTCAATCTTTGAATGACTATTTCAGACCAAAACGAAGAGTGTAAAATCCGTAATTATCTTTTCTAAATGAATCATGGAAAATGACTGTGTTTTGCTTGTTGTGTCTTCTGCCAGACCTTGTGAGGGGATGGTGGTAATTGGTTCTCAAGACGGTTTAAATTATGGATTGACGATTAAAAAGCATCTCGGTATAGATAACAGTTGACACTAACTGTACTAAAATATCTCCTTAGTCAACGAGACGGTAGTGGACCGGGTTTTAAGTCAGTCTGTGATTTCTCAGACTATGTTTATGCTTATTTTTGGAGGATCCTGTTATGCTATTCTTTTCACACGGAACTTGATTGTGAATTTAGTGTATTCTATTCAAAATCCGAAGAGTGAGTTTGTGCAATTTGTTTAGGTTTGATTGAATTGGGTACATTTGAAATCAGCAGGGGGTCTTCTCGCCATCCCTCTGACCCACTGCCAAGGCTGACCAAAGAAGGGACTCTCTCAAGCAGCTGATGGTGAAACTGGAGGCACACCAGATCTGAACACATGCATGTGAACTGAAATGGTTCTCGATATTGAAACCTAACCCGCTTGAAAACCCTTCCGAGAACATCTAACATGTGTGCCTCTTTCGGGCACCCCGACTATCTTCTTCATGACGTCCCGGACATTTGGGACTGGACCCAGACTGAGACAGCAGGGGCCCAGGGAGTCCCTGCTCTGAGCTTTGTACGCTGGACGTCCCCTCAGAAGAGTGCCAGACGAGTCCCACGAGACCCCAGGAGATTGCCCCTGTGACGCCACCTAAGCAAACACACATCCACACAGTTGACCTGGGAAAACACCAGCGGTGTACCACTTCTAACAGTAACCCACATACTCTCCAGTCGGCCGTGTCGAAGTCAGAAAGGTCCTGGTCTGCCACTCTGGCATTGTCTTGTGTGATTATTTGGGTTTTATTTCTTTAACTCATATGTTTTTTATTAACACCTCATCAGCCCTTATAGAAACATACAGAGGTCAAATGCAAAAATAGTTATTGGCTATAGCCAGGCTGACAACTGGGTCTAGCTGTCTTTACACTGCACTGTGCACTAGCCATCTAGGTCTAGCTGTCTTTACACTGCACTGTGCGCTAGCCATGTAGCTCTAGTTGTCTTGAAGTAACGCGCTACTCTACATTTGCATATTCCATAACGGTGCTAGTCCCAGCACGTCTGTTTTTCTAGTTCTCCTACGTGAATACATTTGTCTTATTTGTCAAACAATCTAATATTGAGTTCTACCTGAGCAGTTGCAGCCTAACTGTTCATTTCATTGCATCAAACCTGTTGGGATAAGCAGTTAGTCATTACCGTTTGACACAGGCACGCCAGTTTGATGAAGTATCTGATAGTGTAGCTGCCGACCGAAAGTATACACAATTCTAGGCGGCTTTGCTCCTGCTTTGGGTAATGTTACGTTTCATCTTGGATTGTGGTGTGGGCTCCTTTCCCTCCCAGAAGGGTCCAGATGTGGGGACTGGAGAAGGAGTGGGTGGAGATGACTCCCAGCCAGCACGCCTTATGGCCATATTAAAGCCCATGCTTAACAAGATGGTTTTTTTTATGTATAAAACGATATTAACTTCATACTTTTTTTGCTCCTTTTTTTAAACCCAAAAGGGATTTTCTTTTTTTTTTTTCATAGAAGTTGTCGGTTGTGTGCAAAAAAACAAATATTTGATTCCTGGACATGTGCTGTTTTGTGGGTTTAACATTGAACATTCAAAGATGTACTCGTTCTCTTAGCTACACTGTCCTGTTGCAGGTGCATAGTAACTATCAGATAAAGCGCAAATAAGCTTTTGGCCTTACTCGTCCAACCTTTTTGCTCTATAAACTAAATTAACCGACAATATAAAAAATACTGATAGTAATTTAATGGTTCTTTTTATAGCAATCTCAACAAACAAAAGCGTCACGAGTACCCTATGTACCGTTAACTAGTTGGCAGGTGAATGCGTCTTGCTAATTTGGAGCGGAACAGTTTGTGGCTAGATCAGAGGGATGTGGCCTGGAAGAAGATCAGTGAAGATGGGGTCTCATGACAGTGTTGCGGAGGGCTGCTGTGTGAACTAGCCTTTGTGTAGCCATTGAACTTGTTCATTCGCAATGTGATGCTGTGGTTGTGCCTCTGCAGCTCTGCAGGCCAGGAAGCTCACAGCACATAGCAATAACCCAGCCTCATTTGGAGCCTCAGTACTGAATTTCCCTCGTCCATTTCCCATTCCTCTGAAGAATCTTCGGCTGATACATCGACAAGCCCAAAAGTATTAAAGACCTTCCAAATGCTCGCTGAAGTGTTATTAATGTACAACGCTTCAGTACAGCGTAAAGACAATCCTTTGTGGTTCATACGTGAAGATGCAACTGATAATTCATTTGTAGCTTGGTCTGGACAAGCGCGGTGCTTGTAAAGTTGGGGTTTTGGGGCTGGATTTCATGCAGGGCCCGTATAAAAATGGATGCATTCACTACAGCAAGTTGCTTTAGGACATACCATCTGTCAAATTAACATTTGTATAAATGAATTATTGTCCCCCAGTAGAGACCAAAAGGCCAACAGTAGAGGCCTCTGTTTCAGCCCCCTCCTCCAAGCACTACGTCTCCCTGGGGAGAACTGGGATTGCTCTCGTCCATCCAACCTCTGCCCCCTCCCCCGACCGTTCCCCTCATGGAAAGAGAAGGAGATTGCCAGGGCCATCTGGACCAAAAGAAACTATACGATCACCACCTGATTCCTGCTGTTGACCCCCCCCATCCCCATCCCCAACACCCCCACCCTCCCCCACTCTGCCTGCAGGATTCTCTTTTGTTGTTTAAAGGTAACCTTAGAAGTCACTGTCTCTCCTTGCCTTGTTCCCCAACGTGTGTGGACCTGTGTGGACCATTACACTCCCACCCTACTCCCGCCCAGCTCTGCAGATCTGTAAGTGCCACGGCCGCCCCCCCCCCAGTCACTTACAGTGTATAGACGTAGGATGGGGTAAATAGACACTGGGGGTTGTTTTGGACCGTGCCGTAATCACATGGATCTATAGCAACAGCGCAGTCCAATACAATTAATTATTCAAGCCCAGATCATGTACGCCTCTAATTGCGGAATACAATTTTCCCCACGTGACCCTTTGAGCCTAAGGATTGGATAATATGGGTAACTTTTGGGGGTGAGAAAAACATGGCATTTGTATTACTAAATATTACTTTTGAGGAATGGTGAATTTGGAATTCAACGGGTGATTAACTCCTTTCCCTTGTGGCTATTTTCTCAGTGAGAAACGACGCTCACGGCTTTTGCCCCACACAGAGGATGCTACAGCAATGCCAAATCTGGGATTTTATTCCCCGCTGATGACCTTTCCCTCCTATTTCCCCGTAGGCTCCTTTCTACAGACTAGCAGCTGACTTTGCCAACAGTGATGTTTAGACTTGGGCATTTACATTATCCAGGTGGTTGACGTTGTGACCTTTGAGTAGGTCCCTTGCAGCATATCTAGAAGAACATGAGAGTCACTACCTTCACATAAACAGGGAGCAACGAGCAAGTGTCTCCATGTCGCCAATTACGAAGGCAGCGTGGACTGTTAGGCACAAAACACTGCTCGATTTGCTACTAAAACATTGAAACATATCAAATGTATAATAAACTGTCCAAATATATATATATTTTTTTTATTTATCCTTCACTACGATTTAATCATCTGGTTACCCCTGGAAACCCTGTTGTTGTTGATGTGGTAGCTGCCCTTTAGGTAAACAGTTACCCACACTCTTCTGTTTATTTGGACAAAAGCCACAGACAAACAATCACAACGACTGTCGACGCAATACTTCAAATCGGACACTTTAATGTGCTTGTTGGGCAAAAAGAAACGTTTGTCTACCCCCGCATACAATTAGCCTGGGTACAGTGTATATACAATGATATGTGTGGAGATAACTATGGGATTGTGTTGGTCTGGGGGTCATGTGTCTGTGATTGTAGTTTTGTGTGTGTGTGTGTGTGTTGCTATCGAACATATGTGCCTTGTGTTGGGGGAGGTGGGAGGGGGGTGGGGGGTTATGGCCTCCTGCTCCTCCCATTCACACCTCCCAGTCTCTGTCAATATGTCTCCTCTTAGGACAAAGTCCTCCTATTTAATTTGGAGCAGATGCCTGAGCAATTCAACCTTGTGTTGGTGTGGGGATGGACTGAACTGGATCAGAGGGGACCTGGGATCTTTCATGATTCATATAGCTTCTGTATTCATGTAGAAATGTATGCAGATTGAATTGCTTCAGAAATACAAGGTTAGGCTGAGAATCTGGAAAGCCCTCTCAGTCAGAAATGAATGTCCTATCATGTTGTTTCACCATGTATATTGAGTGAGAACACATTCTCTTTTATAGCACTGTCCTAGGGAGAAATTAGGGTTAACTGCCGTGTTCAGGGGAAGAACAACCTTGGGGGCTGCGATTTGAACCATATATGTTTCCGTTATTGGTCAGATAAGCGTACCTGCCTTCCCCAAAGAGGTTGCAGGTACCTGTTGCAGGTATGACCACCGCAAAGTCCCAATGTTAATTACGGGAATTATTTTCTGTTGAAAATAGCATGCTTAATAACAGTCATTTTCAGGCAAAATAGTTATTATTTGCATTCAAAGAAGTAAACAATAGTACTTCTGTGTTTTCGTTGAGGGCTGACAGGAAATATAAGGGAAAGTATGGAAATACTTTCTCCATCTGTCTCTGTGAGCAGTTTTCTTGCACAGGTTATAGGGACTTTATAAAATACATTTAATTAAACCACAGTTGTTTTTATAACAGCTGGCTGTGTGATATCTGCTATACCATGATTAAATCAGTGTAATCCAATCTTTATTATTGTAAATTGACAATGGAAATGTAATATATTTGAAGTGTTCTAAAAAACGTAGCCAGCTAACTGTGTAATAACAACATGAACATGGACACCCTCAGTGCCGCCCTCAAAGCTTTTCAACAAACCCTTTGACCAATCCAGTTGGTTCAAGTCTTCACAGATTTGAGCCCAGACTCCACATCTCTGGACGTGTGTCATGAATCTGGATGAAATTTGATATATCCAGGGTGTGTGGGCGTTTGCTGTTTCCAGTCTTAGAAGCTAGATCAGTGTCTCGAAGTACAGCAGTGGAGAGGACCAGTTATCCACTGGAGATGTTTGAGTAGGATAGAAAAAAAATCCCTTTAATTTAAAGTGCCCGCAGTAACGTAAACTAGTCTGACTCAGTGGTACACACACAAACATTTATACACACACACACACGCACAAACATGTACACACACAAACAAACACACACACACAGCTTAATCAGTGTAAGTCCATTAGAGGAGCCATTTGGCATAATTGATCTGGCTCACTCTTTTCCTCAAAGCTTCCGGCCCGGCAGCACTCATGACTAATTGAGAAGGAAGGCTCTTGTGGGTCTGTGAGTGGCTCTTTCTCTTTTGTGATTGTTTGTTGGTTCGCGTGTGTGTGTGTGCATGTGTTGCAGACGAGCACATTGAAAGCAGATGACTGGCATGGTGTGTTCATATGCTCCATGTGTGGCTTAAGGAACGAATGACTTTTCTGCGCTTGCTCTTTTAACACGATTGAAAGTGTTCTAAACTAGTTTACATCCGTACATGTGTTCATGTGCTTGGATTAGCACAGAAATCGTCTTACTTTAGTCCTGACAAAGGTTGTTCTGCAAAATGACATCCTAGAAAGTGCACCATATAAGTAATAGGTTGTGATTTGGGACTCAGACAAAGAACCCAATGGTTCATTGGTATTAGCAGTAATTGGACAGCCAGGCCTCCCGACATACACTACCATTCAAAAGTTTGGGGTCACCTGGGAAAGTTAGTCATTGACACCTTTAGAATGTATGATTTTCAATTAAAATAATAATTGTGTCCTTCAGACTTTGCTTTTGTCAAAGTATCCTCCTTTGCAGTAATTACTGCACTTTGGCATACTATTTGTCTATTTGTTGAGGTAATCTGAAGATATTTCACCCCATGAAGCACCTCCCACCAGTTGTATTGGCTTGTTGGGCACTTAAATACTGCTCCCACAACAGCTCAATTGGGTTGATATACGGTGATTGTGCTGGCTGCTCTATTATAGACCGAATACCTCCCTAAATAGTTCTTGCATAGTTTGGTGCTGTTATTTGGGTCATTGGCCTTTTGTAGTAGACAATTGGCTTCAATCAAGCCCTATACACAAGGTATGGCATGGCGTTGCAAAACGGACCAAGACCATCACATTGCCTCAACCATTTAGGGGGGGAGTCAAGCACTACTCCAACATCTTTTAATTTGTTCTGCAACAGTTCCAATCATCCTCCAGTGTCTGTGTTCTATTGCCCATTTATTGTTTTCTTTATATTGGCCAGTCTGAGATATGGCTTTTTCTTTGCAATTCTGCGTAGAAGAATCAGCATCACTGTCAACGTTGAGACAAGGTGCAGGTACTAGTTGATGAAGCTGCTAGTCGTCTGTTTCTCAAAATCTGCCATTTCCAGCTAAAAAAGTAATTTACAACATTAACAACGTCTACACTGTATTTGAATCATAGATTTGCTGTTATTTTAATGGACCAAATGCAATAAGAGTACATAAGAGTTATGGATGTTTATGGTCTAATCAATGTAGAACTATACATAAGAGTTATGGAATTATCAGATATAAACAATAAATAAGTGTACCAATAGATCACAGAGTATAACAGTAGATTATATTGCAAGTCTAATCAATTAATAAATGTTTGTAAGAATGGTGGACGCTTGAAGTCTAATCAATTAACGATTCTATTAAGAGTTTTGAATGTATAAAATCTAATCAATAAATCCATGTATATAATAGTTTTTAATGTATCAGGTCTAATCGATAAATCACAGTATATAAGATTTATGAATGTATCAGGTCTTATTGATAAATTACTGTATAGGGGAGTTATGAATGTATCAGGTCTAGTCAATAAATCCCAGTATTACAGTTGTTTACATGTTGTTTTCGTTCTTCCCTTCATTAGGAATGTATTCACACTTATAACCACCTTAAACTGTCTTAGGAAAAATAGGTTTTATCACTGAAGGATGTAAATGTAAGTCTGTCTGCGGCATATGAGCTTTCAGTATGTGACTGGGCTAAAGTGCACATTTCTTACAGGGGTAAAACAGTAGGAACAGAAAACCGTAGGATCCAGACTCAGAGAAGAAGAGAAGAAGTGGATGATCTTGCTGGTTATCTTCCATCATGGAATTAGATTACAGGATTCCAATACAAACAGACACACAGATGCACAAGCAGAGTCAAAACAAACCACAGCAACAAAGTCTTTACACAATCTAGATATTTTTTCTAATTGGCACATCTCCAGCATTTTTTATATGACTCACACACACACACACACACACACACGCACTTACACATACACACAATTTCCCCGAACACATCCACCAGAACATATTTACTTTCTGAGCAGTCCTAGTCCGTAAATACCACACAGTAGGGGAAAAAAAGTAAAGCTCCAATGCTTTATCACTAAGCAAGTCACTTCCTGTTAGTCAGCTTGTTCTTGACTTGTGCCAATAGTCATTGTGTTCAGGTTGAAATTCTGGGAAATGTGGCACAGCTTTCCACAGCTGATCTCTCTTGCAGGGTTGAAATGGGAATGGAGTAGCCGCTACAGCCTCATCCGGACAATCCGGCTTCTGTTACCACATCTTGAAGACTGGCCGAGGGCCGAAGGAGAAGGAGAACAACATCGCACCCTCATTAAAACAAAACATAGAGTTAAGTTTGGAAAACATGACATTGTAATTCGGCAAACATTGCTGTTCTAACATTGTACACAAGCATTGGTGTTTTTATTACACATTACAGGAGTCTGGGATATGTGCCTAATCCTGCACTGGTCTTGTCTTTCCATATTGAAATATTGTGTAAAATTTGGACAGTGGCAGAACATTTCTTTATTTAACTCTGAAATGCAACATTTATTATGTGTGCAGACGATAGTGCAAACTGTCCACTTAAATTTGAGGGATTCTTGATTCTTATCGGATGAAAAGTAAAGAAATTACAGCATGTTTGTTTGTAGTCCCCACCTATTAGGTTGCCAAAACATTTGGACACGTGGCTTCCCGGCTGTTTCTTATTAGACCGCTGTGTTTGTTTGCAGTATTAGTATATGCACAAGAAAGCTGACTATGTTTACTCATGATTCATAATAGGCTTTGCTTTGGCTGTTGGAGTGTGTTGCTCTATTTATCAACAAGTGTCGAGCTGGCCATCATGAAGGTAAAATCTATCTAGGCAGAGTGATAGCCAAAATAGCAAGAGTACCAAAATCAGGTACATTGAAATGAAGAAAGCACTGTTGAGCTCAGCAATGCCAAACAACCTGGTGGACCAACGAAGAACCAATGAACACGAAAACTCTAGTGAGCCGCACAAACTGGAGGGCCAAAATGTCTTGCGTTCCACAGTGACGACAAGGGTGCAGAGAAGAATACCGTCTCATATGCAAAACATGGCCAAAGAAGTGTTTCGCTTTTGCCACACACTTCATGTGGGCACTGGAACTGGCTCGCTGGTCTTTACTGGTGATGTGACTACTGACGCCAGCGAGACAACGAATTCTAAAATATCTCGAAACGTCTTGGCTGCTTGGATACAGCCAAGTGCCTCTAAACCCATTGGATGACACCCTGTCACGCACCATGACAGCGGCTCCAAACACTTTGCTACAGCTACCAAGGAATTCTGTTGAGGGCAAACTGAGCACGCCCGGCACAGGCTGAAGACAACACTAAAGACGAAAAGAACACAGTCACCAACAGGAACTTTTATAGTGAGCAAAATAACTTTGGGGCAAGGTGGCAGCGATACAGGCCTGGCACAGCATTGCCTGCAGAGGTAACTTAGGGGCAAGGTGGCAGCGATACAGGCCTGGCACAGCATTGCCTGCAGAGGTACCGGGCATAGGCTGATGTGTGTGTCACAGGCTTTAGTTACTCGTTGCATTTTCAAAACAACGTGACCAACTAATCATCTGTAAATCTTTATTTTACATCATGTCAATCTGTCCAAAAATAACTTGGGGCACGAGGGAATTCTGTAAAAACACAAACTGTGATTTCATTGTTAAAAGTAAATTTACAAAGAATCAAAATAAAATGTAAGCTGATTATGTGCATTATAACCCTTAGTCATTTTACCATTTCACAATCTAAGGGCTGGAATACAGAGCCAAAAACCTTTTGAGTGAACATTGGGCCCACCGCTACCTGAAGGAAGTGAGAGCACATGTTTTGAGACACAGTTACATAAGGACCCAACTGCCTGAAGGTGTCCTCGCGTCAAACTACTCCGCTTAAGTTAACTACAGTGGAAATTAGTGTCCTCAAGAGCAGGGAGAAGAAGGGAGAAACTGGTGAAGAGCTGAAAGAGGCTCAATCAGCTACATGGCTTGAACAAGTGGTACACTCAGACATCTATTGTGTTCCTCCAATAACGTTTGACCGAGAAAACCTGAAAAAGCCTCCTTAAGCAAACCTTTGATATAACCACATTCTCATTAACCACACATAAACAAACATTTTGCACATAAACCTATTGTTTTACTTCCACGTGTAGTTTATAATTGGATATTCCTAGCTAGCATGTAGCTAGGTTTCCAGAGACTTCATACTTTTAAGCAAAATGTATATATATATATACACACAAACAGACCAAGGTGTCCACCAAATAGGATCGTTGTTTATACTATTAGGAGGCTGATGAAACAGGATTGCATAACTCCAGATTTTCAAAATGTACTTTTGTTTATATGTGTTACAATGTGTTTTACAGACATGAGTACATACACCTACTTTCGTTTAATTTCCTTCATCTCTGTTGTCAGAACCTGGCTAGGTCTTTTTGCATTGACGTCATCTTTATCCTTAGTGCTATTCTCTAAACACAAAAATTACTTAGCACGTTAGCCTAATAATTACTTAGCACATTATTATTTAATAGATTTGTCAAATTAACTCTCATCGACAAAAGAAAAAAACACTCAAGCATGTGGAAAGTGTATTTTACCCAGACTTTTGTCATTTCCATTCACATTTCTAATTACAAAATGCGAATTAAAATGCATGGATAGAAACATAGGTTGTCCCATTGCATATTAACGTTTGAAAATGAAATGAATCGTTCTTGTACATTTTCTAACTGAATTAATTAAACTGAGCATTGAAACACGTTTTGCTTCGTGAGGAAGGCTATTTCAGCTAGCCACACACATATATTGGCAGTAGATCGAGAGGTGAAACGTCACAATATGTGTACTTATATGCCTTAGTTTACTTGTTGCTAATGTGATGTTCACCACATATTTTAGGGCCTGCTCTGTTACTTATTAATTAGTATAGCACAATTCCAGTATGGGACATTTTGAGACAGGGATTTAACATGGAAACCTGCGGTAACATGAACCTAGTATTGCGGTAACCTAGCCAGTGAAAGGCAGCAACCCAGCCATTCCTGAAGAAAAGTTCCAACAAGGAGAGATGCTGTAGTCATAATCTATTTTGGGAATCTGGAACAAGCTTAGGTCAGGTTGGCATGACACTGTACGTTGGACTTGTAACCAACCCAATGTTCAACATTTGATCCAGTATTTGTTTTTTTTTCTGCTGTTCACTTAGGGGAGAGGTAACATGTTGTCCCATAACCTCGTGAAATACAACTGTTCAAGGCTGTGAACTCAACATGGACTTGAAAAACATTTTAACTGCCAAATGAAAGTAAAATAGTGAGCGGGTACTACTGTTTCTTTAACTAATGATGTGTCTGTATTTCTTTGAATCATATTTTGTTCATTGTTTTAATGCAGGCTCAACTGTAAAAGAGTCTTAGCTTGATTTCATGGGTTATAAGCGCTTTCCAACAACCCCCCACAGAGTAGTGTGAAGACACAGCTGGTCACAGACCAATGCTGTTCTCAACCGGGTGACAGAAGTCAAACTCTGCGACCTCGCCACAAACCCTGAGTGAGCACCAGTGAACTCTGACCTTGACTTTGGCTCCAGGAGAGACTTTGAAGAGCTCCCCATCTTGCCCTCTCTGTCTGCTCTCAGAAGAAAAGGAAACCAGGGGGAGAGGAATATTAACAACATGTATGTCTTCTGACTGCGGTTTCAGACAGTAGTCTCAGACAGTGGTCTCAGACAGTGGTCTCAGACAGTGGTCTTCTGACAGTGGTCTCAGACAGTGGTCTTCTGACAGTGGTCTCAGGCAGTGGTCTCAGACGGTGGTCTTCTGACGGTGGTCTTCTGACGGTGGTCTTCTGACGGTGGTCTTCTGACGGTGGTCTCAGACGGTGGTCTCAGACGGTGGTCTCAGACGGTGGTCTTCTGACAGTGGTCTCAGACAGTGGCCTTCAGACAGTGGTCTTCAGACAGTGGTCTCAGACAGTGGTCTCAGACAGTGGTCTTCTGACAGTGGTCTCAGACAGTGGTCTCAGACAGTGGTCTCAGACAGTGGTCTCAGACAGTGGTCTTTTGACAGTGGTCTCAGACAGTTGTCTCAGACAGTGGTCTTCTGACAGTGGTCTAAGACAGTGGTCTTTTGACAGTGGTCTCGGACAGTGGTCTCGGACAGTGGTCTTCTGACAGTGGTCTCGGACAATGGTCTTCTGACAGTGGTCTCAGACAGTGGTCTCAGACAGTGGTCTCAGACAGTTGTCTTCAGAAAGTGGTCTCAGACAGTGGTCTTCAGACAGTGGTATCAGACAGTGGTCTTTAGACAGTGGTCTCAGACAGTGGTCTTCAGACAGTGGTCTTAGACAGTGGTCTTCAGACAGTTGTCTTCAGACAGTGGTCTTTAGACAGTTGTCTTCAGACAGTGGTCACAGACAGTGGCCTTCAGACAGTGGTCTTCAGACAGTGGTCTCAGACAGTGGTCTTCAGACAGTGGTCTCAGACAGTGGTCTCAGACAGTGGTCTTTAGACAGTTGTCTTCAGACAGTGGTCACAGACAGTGGCCTTCAGACATTGGTCACAGACAGTGGTCTTCAGACAGTGGTCTCAGACAGTGGTCTTCAGACAGTTGTCTTCAGACAGTGGTCTCAGACAGTAGTCTTCAGACAGTATTCTTCAGACTGTGGTCTTAAACTGTGTTCTCAGACAGGGGTCTTTAGACAGTGGTCTTCAGACAGTGGTTTCAGACAGTGGTCTTTCACTTATGATCTCCTATATCTCGCAACTGTTTAGATGAAGTACATGCTTCCTGGGTAAAGTCCATATTTGCACTCTTATGCTTTAGAGAGGCGACCTGACATTTTAAATTGCAGTGTCCCTGTGGTCAAAGCTCATATGTACCAGTTATTCTTATGCTGGAGTGGTAAAGCAGAGGTGGGCAGAAATTGGCAGAGATTAGCAAAGGTTGGCAGAGGTTAGCACTACAACTGAAGATCATGAGATCGCCATCAAAGCAATCTCAAAGACCCAGAACTTGAATTATTGTATGTTGTACATAATGTATTGTTGTATATAATGTATTGTTGTTCATAAGCAAATTAACACCCTACTGGTGTTGGTCGGTGTTGAGGAGAAATTATGAGTATTAAGCTCCTATATTAGTTGGTCTATTTAAAAAGTGTGGTTGGAGTAGCGAATTTCAGCCGGATAACATTCCTAAGATCATTCATTGATAGGAGAGGCATAACACAACATCTTCCTCTTGATGAAACCAATCATGAACATAACAATATCAAGGTCCCTTTGTGCCTATGATACAGGAAGCAGTGTGAACATAATGTCCCATTTAACCCAAGGTGAAGCAAGTTTTTTGCTGAAGAGATTGAAAAGTGCTGTAAAGTCTTGGCAGTGTGAGTGAAGGGGCATATTAAACCTCATGCGGACCCATATAGTGCCCTCCAGAATTATAAGCGTAGGTAAATATATATATTTGTTTACTATAAACTTGATCTTACACAATGGAAAATCATAGGAATCTATCTTTTTAAAAATTTTTATCATCAAGATATAATTATTTTATTCAAAAACATAGGTGAAACAATTATTCGCAACCCGGTATATATTACTCTGTGCAACTTCCCTTTATGCAGACGTCAAGTCTGAAATGTCTCCAATAATCTTTGATGAGGTGGGAGAACAACTAGGAAGGAATTTGAGACCATTATTTTACACAGAAACTCTCCAGATCCAGATCCTATCAACTCACCGCACAGGTTTGCAATAGGATAAGTAAGAGGACTGTGAAGATCATTCCAAAAGGTTGATTCTATGGTCAGTGAACCCGTTTTGTGTGGATTTTGAGGTATGCTCTGGATTGTATTTTGCTCGAAGATCATAATTGTTATTTCTTAACAACCACAGCTTTTCATTTACTAAAAAAAAACCTTTGGTGTTTCTAGCAAAATAGCATACCTCATTTTAATCATAGTTCCAATAATGTTTAGTAAACTTCAGGTCCTGATATTTGTGGTTGGGTGACAAGAAAGGCTTTCTTCTGCCAACCTTTCCAAATTACTTGCAGGCATGGAATAGAATCTTTTCTTTTTGGAGACTTGGGGATGTTTTGTTGAGTGTAACATCAAGCTGACCAACAACAAATACTTTGTTTTCACATAGGGTGCCAATAATTCAGAACAATTCTGTCTGTACCAGTTTAGACAACTGGACCAGCCTAGACTACTGCAGAAACCAAGTGAATGGATATTAGGACGTTTAGACCAGCCTTACTGATTAAACTTAATAACTCCATTAGAATGAAGTACAGAAACAGGTTTGTTACTTCACACCCTTCTCTTTTGACAGGTTTCGGCAGGGGAAGTCTGTTGGCCAAATCCCCCCCCACCCCCCCTCCATACGATGCTACAATTTAATCTGCTTAACATTGTCATCGGTGACTGTCCTCAAGCAGCCAGAAGCCTGAGGAATATTCTGCCCAGTGATATAGTTACAAAAATGAACCATGTCATTATAACATCATAATATAATATGCATTACGTATACGTGCGTTGGTACAATGGCCCCGCCTTGCTGTCCGTTACAGAGCATAGCAAAAAACAGTGGCCAAGTGGGAAACAGTCATTTTCCCGTTGTCTCTCCCCAATCTGTGCTTTCCATTTCCTATGGGTGTTTTGCTAGTGGGAAGCCTGCTCATATTTGGGGCTGTTTCATATCTGCATGCCAGCCCTGAACCCAATAACAATGGCCCATCGTTCATGTGGAAAGAAAAGCGTCTTAACCCCTGGCAAAGTGCCATTATTATTCCATTTTGGTCTTTATTGTTAGGCAGACCCTATTCCTGTTGCTGGTAACTTTCTGTTTCAGACCTTAGATGACAGACATAATATAATTGTGGGATGTAAATGGTCTGAAATAAGACTAAACAAATCAAACGTTTTGATATTAAGAAAGTCTGATGTCATGTGTAAATAGAACCTTGCTGCTTGTTCAAATACTTAAAAAAAAATCCAAACTGGAGTAAAATTGTCAACCAACAATAAGTTGGCAGAGGTCAACTAGTCCCACCCAACATCAGAAGCCAAATCCATCTTTTTACAAGCCAAAGGTAATTTTGTAAAAAACAAGTTACTATATTCAATAGTAATGGACAGTGGTTCCATTTCTTTTTATACTGTAAAGGGAATACAGTCAAAGAAAAGAATACACCTGGATAGCTTAAGACAGTCAAAACTTAAAGAAGCTGTGTGAAAGAAATGTAAAATCTGGAAAAACTTCCCCCTATTGTGGTCTAGTAAGAGAAAAACTAAATGGCTGACCATACCCATTCTCAACAACTCTTCAGCTGAAAAGAGATCATTGTGTCCCAAATTCACTGTGTCTCACATGTACTGTATACAGTATAACTGGCCCATATCCTGAAGGGCTGTCCACAATTACTGGGTGACTATTTTGAATTGGATGAAAACTGTGGCCCAAAATTGGTTTGTATTAGTCACTGGGTGTCTGGACCAATTGTGTTTTATGGGCAGTGTTCATAGTTTTGAATTCTTCTGTGGTCACTGTTGGCTAAATGGCTGGTTTATTTGTATATATATATATATATATATATATATATATATATATGTAGGTGAATGTAGATGGACTCTAAACTGTATATGTTTTTATATAGGTTTTAAGTAATTAAACCCAAATGGCCCCCTATTCAGGATGTAGCGCCCCATGTTTGACGTGGACCCAGTTTGGCTGTCCAAACTGATACAGCAAATCACCAGCCCAATACCTCCTCTGTGTTTCTCAGTCATGGCATGTCCAACCCCTCGCCACTTTCTTTTCACATTTCGAGCACGATTGAAAACAACCCAGAGGTATATTTTAGTTTCCTTAATGGTGTTGCATTGGAAAGAAAGCAGCTTCATTCCCTGTTAAATTCCTGAATTTCTGCCCTTGGACGCTTTCCCAGAACATATTGGGAGTGCCAACATGAGAGACAGAGGACCACATGAAGTTGCGGGGACAGAAAAGCCCAGAACCTTGAGAGTTTTAAATAAATGTCTGTCTCCAGTAAATAAACTTTGCAAAACATTTGAGGGATTCAGATCAAGGAGATGTGGAGGCGGGTCTGCAAGGAAATGCTTGCTCTGTGCCAAACCCCACCCAAAGGCCTTCGGACAGCAAGACTGAACATCGTCTTTACCGTAAACAGCCTAGAATCTAGAGTGTCCTTGCCAACGACGTCTCTGTGCCAGTCCTTCAGAATCCTCAACTGTCAAGGACTATAAAATGACTTCTCATATATTCATTGTTGACTAGTACAATGACGCCGGTTAGTCAGTGGTGATTAATACGATGAATCACACGCATAAAGTTGGTCCAGTAGGATTTCTAAGACAAAAGTGACCAAATGTCGATGTCAGTGAGACAGGTTGGTAGTTTGTTCAAAAGATTAAAGAAATGTTTCTGGTTGGGTGTTTCTTAAAAATGTAGGCTTCAGACAATAGCTTGCAATGATGATAATGTAACTCCACATTCTTGAGCGTCCATGCACAAACTTTGGCAGAAAAAACAGCTACGGGCGGCTTAATTTCTAACTAAAAACATGTCACAGAAAATAGGAGCATGGAACCCACAGGAGTTTTGTTAATACAGAATACATCAGGATGGTAAAGCAGACAACAGCTCCATATCACACAATAATTAGTAACAAAACATCTTTATTTTACCAGTCTGCAAGTTGGCAAAGAACCCATTTTCAATAACTTCTGGGAGCAATTAGGTTTAACTGCCTTTAACTCAGGGACGGGACCCATTTTTCCCTTTGGGATTTGATTCAGCAACATTTCAGTCAGTGGCCTGGTTATCCCACCTCTAGCTAACCTGCCACACTCAATCATAGCTGATGTGGAAGATTCATTTCAGGATGTTTGGCCTCAGGTTGTTCAAGTGGCGCTGTTGAGCCAAAACGGATGGCAGAATATTTTGAACAATTTAATTCATTTGCAGATATGCGCCCCATTTGATCAAAACCGTTCCCTTTTCAAACTTGGAATTCCATGGCATCCTGAGGTTAGATAGTGATTCTACGGAATAATAAATGTGTTATTTCTTAGAATCATAAAACCCGATGATAAGAGTCAAACCGAACTGTGGACACTGACGGCCAAAGTCAAGGCCGCTTGTGAATCTGTGGTTGGGAATGTACTCTGTCCCAGTTCGAAATTGGCAAGCCTGACATCATCCACATGCATACTTATATCTTGGAAAAGAACATGCCTATCTATTCTGAGCCGATGGGACTCCAGAAGAAAATGCTTAGGTCATGTATATATATATATAATATTTCTAGGCCTAGCAGTATACAGATTATGTCTGCGTTACTCCGCTTTCCCCACCCCAAGCCCACCTAAAGCATTGGCCCATCAAACCTCTCTGAAGCAACACCTGTCACGCCAGGAGTATCAACTCATGTCCACATTTTTCCACCTTAATTTATGGGTCCGCAGCTGTTTGCTGGAGTCAGTTAGCCACTCGTGACGACCTCTCACCTCCTGAGAGAAAGAGCAAAAGAGAGATGTTAAGCGAAAGATGGAGAGAAAGGTTCTGGAGTTTTGTTACCTAAAACCACCCTGAACTGTAAGGACACATTTCGCTTTTGTGAGCAATAGCTGCTAGGTTACCATCTCCTTCTTATATATATATATTATATTTATAATATGTATTTATTTGCTAAGTAAAACACTTTGGCACTGCAGTATAGGACCTAAAAATAAAAGTAATTGAAGAACTAGCCAGCCCCCAGTGTCTCTTCATGCTGGTGGAAACAAGACACCAAAAGTTATTAAACTAGAACAAAATGTGAACATTTGGGATGTTCATGGGGTCCATTAGAGGATGGAGAGGTTTTTTTACATTTGGACAGAGTTCATTCATAAATCTATCTAGCACACAATGAGGTTTAAGATTACATCACGTCATTTATGCCACAAATAGAGAGTTAGGAATTTTATATACTTCAATTTACTGGAAGCTGAACAGTCCTGAGGGAAGAAATGATTGTGATTTTGTGACTCAATGAGAAGGGAGGAGCTTACATTCCAACTCTAATGAAACTCAGTTTATGTTTATACTTAAAATTATTAAGATAACGGTTAGGATTAGACAAGGGGTTAAGGGTAAAGTAAGGATAGTTGTTAATAGTTAGGGAACATGCACTAACCCGGTCAAACTTCCCAGAACTTTTAGCTTGTTTAAAATGTTTGCTCCGTCCTCTCCATTGAGTCAACCAATTACATGATGTTCTCCCTTCAGGGAAGATCTGCTTGTTTGATTAAAAGTTAAAACTGCCTAGTACACAGTGAATCAACAGTAATGGAGTGTTGAAGTGCAAAAATTAGCTTTTTTTAAAGTATGGCTGTTTAATTTTACCATTAGTGATTCAAATGGAATTCAGTCCTTATAACGATATCTCCTCTGTGTAAAATCTTCACATGGATTACGTGATGTGTCTGACACGTTTTTTCATCAGATTCACTAAATCTTAGATAGCGTTGCTGTAAGACAGGAAGATTTTCTTCGTAAACAGTGGAAGATGAAAGGTTTGGCCCCACATACGTTTCTCAACCGTGCCGTCCTTTCCAGTGCGAGACATTCCCCAAGGAGTCTTGTTAGTTCAGGTTCATGGAAACCCAAAGACAGTGAAGTATTTCGGCCAATCACAACCCTGGCCAGCCCCAAGTCGGAATCCCAGCAACAGCTGCGGCCAAAGGAGGGAAAGGAGATCAGCAAGCAGTTCTTAAAACAGAGGCTTACGGGTCCCAGGGTTCACAGCGGAACCCAATCCCCTGGTCCTTCCGCGACATTGCTTTTCTCAGCCGCCACGCCGGGAAGACAGTGCCACAGTTTGCCAAACGGTTGTGGCCAAGCCTAGCTCACACTGTAGGCAAGACCCGGACTGTAGGGAAGACCCAGACTGAACTGAAGACCCAGACTGTGGGTCTGATTTTTTTTTTTTGCTTTCCAACACGATTTTAGCAACTGTGGGTCCATTTGGACTGAAAACAGTTGTCGGGACAATATTTCAATTGAAAGAAAATGAACATAATATGTATATAAACATATTTTTATTCATGTGCATTTGCAACAGGGATGTGCCAGACAGGAACACACAATTCTTTTTATGCTTGGGGTCACTTAACTGTTTTGCTTTTTTTGAAGAAAAGCTTTTTTGTTCATTAAAAGCAACATAAAATTGATCGGAAAATACAGAGTATTCTGATTTTCAAAAGAATATCTACATAGGCATACATGGGCTTATTATCAGCAAACATCACTCCTTTGTTCCAATAGCACATTGTGTTTTGCTAATCCTAATTTCGAAATTTTGATGAAAGTCATCATTCTATTCTTGTTTTATGAGACATTGCCACGAGAGAAAGTGTCAGTAAACCGAAGATCTCTTTCAACGATGTGTTCTACGCCCTTCACGAAACAGAACAAACGGGCTCTAATCGGAGTAGAAAGCAGAGTGGAATGCCCCGGTGCACAACAGGACAAAAACATTAGAGTGTCTGGTTTGAGATGCCTCACAGGTCAACTTCATTACATCGTCCTCTTGCTCAGTTGTGCACCGGAAATCCCACTCTTTTTTTCCTTAGATCGACTTTCAGGTGCCTGAGACTTTAGCGCCAACATTTCATGTTTCTGAAACAATGCAGCGAGTGTAGTGCCCGAACATTACATGTAGGTTAGCGCCATCTTTAGCAAATAGATCTGCCATAATTAAATAGATCTACCACTCACTGTCACTCACCTTCGCAGATCACTTACATCAAATAACAGTTCAATTTGTTTACCAGCAGCCTCTGTCCATCAAATCATGCACACGTCTACAATGTGGTGGGAGACGAAATCAATCAAGGTTTTGTTTGGTCTCAAGCCCGGTCCGTGACTCTCAGCACTAATTGGTGAGTAGAGAGCGTGAGGACGCCAGTGCCCTTAGTTGGAGGGGTGGTGACAGTGTCCTTCTATTACCTTCTTAATGCATTTAGGCACAGCGGCCCTGGCCCAACATAGTGTACCATATTACAGAATAGGGTGCCACTTGTCCATGCTCACGGCTCCCCTTAACACCCTCGTACAGCCGACCATAAAACGATCTCTCTTCCCTTAGGTGGTCTTGGCGGAAAACCACCCCCGACGTATGTGATCAAGGCCTCTCTTTCCCTCTTTTAATAGCAGCCCTTTACGTAGTTCTCTCCCTCCCTCCCACAAACACACACACACACACACACACAGACAACACACACGCTTACTCACACCTGCTCTACTTATACAGCGATGGGCAGGGCTGTTTCTGCTGTGTCAGAGTTCGGGGGAGGTGAGCGGGGCTGCGTTTGAACGGACATGCGCCAGGATCAGTTTACGTGCCAGCGGAAAGGCCAAAGAGGGCAACGCGGCACAGCCGGCGTGACACAGCCGACGACCCCCCGTCCCTGTCTGTCCGTGGGGTCCAGACCCTCCCCTACATGGTGGCCTTTCCTCGGGTTCCCCACCGTCGCGTTTGTTCCACCGTTAGCCATTGTTAATAGCCTATACGTTTTACCCAGAAATCCCCCTTTCTTGGTCGGCAGCCATGTTCTGGGGGGGCGCTGCCGTCGACGTCGATAGGAGCGCATTATGTAGCCAACCGCTGCCTGTGCACTCGGCGACGTCGTGGCGAATGATTTACGCCTGGCTTTGCGCTAAGGGAGAGTAGGTCAAGCAAAGTATCTGGAGTGAAAGGACACAAGGAAGCATTACACTCCTAATGTACCCCCCCTTTGGGTCATTTGGCCGACCTGTGAAGGAAATGTGGTTAACGTTTCCCCTAAAGATTTGTTAGCGCTTTCTAGTGACCACTTGTGTGTAGTACATCATGAACAAATGCATTTCTGTTGCGTCCTGCATAACATTTCTGTCCAGCCCCCCCCCGTTAAATCATTGACTTTCTGCATAATCAGCATTACCAGCGCGTGAGGGCATATTCTCATGCCAAGCCAGCCACTGCCAGGACATATACACATTTCCTTTGCAATAAGGAAAATACTAATAATAGTTTTTCTAGGACGTCAAATTACGCTCCGCTATCTATCATTTATAATGCGCTGCTACTTTAGTGTAGCTGCAGTGTTAAAGGGGCTTTGGACGCTGTGTAGCTTGCGGAGAGCTTTTGAGTCATAGCTCTGTGATACTGTTGCTCTGCACAGCTGATGTAGGTTTTAGTAGCATACACACAGACAGGAAACCCATATTCAAACCATTACAGATAATAAAAGCCTGCAACGCCTGCTGAGAGGCCCCAGGAGGAAAGCACTGATCTGATGCTGCAGGGGTGTGTGTGTGCATGTGTGTGTGTGTGTGTGTGTGTGCAGGATGGGGCGCGGCGAGTTAGGTTCATTGGGTTTATTCTCTCACCAGAGAGGTGGATTCGCTAGCACAGGCTGTACAAATTCAATGGCCGGGTGTACACACTTCACAGTTCACAGCAAACGCATGGGAGACCACCTCGGACCCTCTGTCACACACGTGCTGTAGCAGCTTACAATGCTTCCACGAGAAGTCGGTTTAAGGTCAGTTTTCATGGCGCCAAAACTCAGACAATCTCAATGTGTGCAGAACGGTGCCGGGTTCTCGAGGTGTGAATGAACGTTGTCTGACTCACCACAAACAGCAGGCTTTCTTTATATTGCTGCCATCTTACACTCATGAACATAGCTGAACAAAATTTGTTCGACGTTCTTGATATGTGCTTCGAGGGACTATAAGGGCGAGGGTTTGACTGACTGGATTCAGTTATTAACTGGTACATAAGGACTTGTTGTAGCAATGGGTTAGGAAATTGTACAAAACCTCATGGAAGACCAAATTCTGCTTTTGAGTCGGGCTTTATGTTCCCAAAATAGTAACGTGACAATAGATGACTCTGCAATAAGTGAATAAGGGAATAGACACCCGTGATTTTTAATTCGATTTTTTTTTCAATTGTCTACAAGTTACAATCGGAATGGTGAGGCTATAACAAGTGAAGGAGTTGCTAGGCCCAAAGCCACAATCCCAAATGAATGATTGACTGCTCATTACACTACCAGGTTCTGCACCTTTTATCGAACCCTACATGCAAAATACTTTGTCATTAGTTTGCTGGGACGAGAGTAGAATAGACCCAGCAACCATAGGTCATCCTTAGGATGTCCAGGTTACAATGACAGTTCCTGGGATGTTGTAGTAAGATCCTAAAGAGGGATTGTGTGTCCCACTTTGATGTTCTCATAAAATTGCAATCCTTTCCACCACTTATGATTGATCAGGATACAATTAACCATCTTGATGGCTTGCCTGTAATACAGTTTGGTTTTTATTACTTCCTTGAAAGTTACAGCAATACAGACGTTAAACTGTAGGGTAGCAGACTTTGAGTAAAATTTGCATAGATTTTTTTGTAATCAAGATTAACCCTTTTCACCTGTGGGAATATCTTTAGATTTAAAGACACAGTTCACCTGATTCAATAATGAATCCAAAAACTTTACATATTTATGCTGTTTATCAGAATGTACTTTTTCGAAATAAAAGGCAAAAATTAAACACTGCTAGACTACATGACAAATGTTAATTTAAAATGCACTATGCCTCTCAAAACGTTGAATGCATGACTGAGAATCAACGACATACAACTGCAAATATTGTAAATCATTTCCACTATATATGGCGTTGAGACAACATTCATTATATTTAAACGGACCAATTATCAGGTGGGTTTACTGTAGAGCAGGGTAGTCAAATTTTAACCTACGAGGTCTGCCGCCTGATGGTTTTTTGTTCAACCTCATCATAAATTGCACCCATCTAATAAAAAAAAATGGAGTGGAGTCCTTGAATGCAAAGAACCGTGACCCTAGAAAACACCCTGATGCATGATCAACATGGGAGACCTGCTCCTGCTGGTTCATGCTGCACCTCAGGCTGTAGAGCACAGCCTCTCCTCACGCAGGAGTGCTAGAACCTCTTAGCATTGCCCGGCAAACTGTGAAAACAATCCAGGAAAGTGGATGATATACATTATTCCCTAAAACTTGGAATAGATTTGTAACTTCCCTATACCACAAGTCCATCATTATTGGAATCTGAAACAGAAAAATATGAACTCCTTGACATACATTCCAACATAGTGACAAGTTACTCAAACCCATCACATCAGCACGCAAATATTCATTTATTGGCTGTAGCCTGCTTTCCAGAAAGTGTGGAATTTTTCTGTGTTTTTCCACAAGTAACCTGCATTTGACCTGATAGTTAGAGTATTTGGAACAGTTCCATGGCAGTTAAAGTATTTTACATGCAAATACACTATGCCTGGGTTTGATTTGCATACATTTTATCACCTTTTGATTTATTGTGACACCAGTAATGGGGCAGTTGGTCCAGAGCAATTCACACTGTAGTTGCTTTAAAAAAGGAATATATAATGAGTGATAACTCATTTCTTAAATAATTCTTTGATCCAGAAATAGTTTTCCAATATACAAACTTGTTTTGATTATTCAGAATTGTAATGGAAAACACTGTACCTTTGGAATGTATTCAGACTCTTTTTTCGCATTTTGTTGTGGTATACATTTACCTTATTATTCATTAAACATGTATTTGTTTTGCCATCAACCTACCGTACACACAACAAAGTCCATAACATGTGAAGAAAGTGAAAGGGTCTGAAAACTTTCCAAAGCACAATATACTTATTGTGGATTTTGTAGCCACAGAAATTGATAAAGTACTTTAGACAACAACAAATGTGGAGAATTTATTGTCTTCAACAAAAGGTAACATCGGTCATAGAAATGTATGCATACTATTAGCTTCTGATAAAGCTGATTCTAAAGAACTAAAATATTTTACACAGCCTATAATGCTCCTGGATTCTTGTCCTAGCATAGCATTACACTTCAGTAAAGACACCTACCTAATATGATGAGTCTGTTAACTGACATGGTTTGGTTGCCAGCCAGACAATTGGTTAATGGGTGTATCACGGTGACACATTTTATTCCAGCCCTAAGATAAACGTTAGCCTGAGTCAAGAGTGACTCATTCAGAAGGGGAACAATGCAGCACGTTCCTACATACTTCCTCGTACTCTTTTTCAACCCCTCTGTTGCCATCAAGCACGTTGTTAAAATGTCCAAATGAACGAAGAAATGAAATTTCTTGAACGCAGCTCAGCTGCCATCCCTGATAAGGCACACCCGATTCCAATCCAACCCCATCGTGGGAAGCTTTAAAGGGTCCCAAAGAGGCAGTTTTTGCAGAGAATGGAAAATGTGAGACTACTGAGAGTTTCCCCCTCACAGATGCTGCTGCTACACTGTCCTGTGTTGCAGGTACGCCAAAAGACCTAGATCAAAAAATCATTGTCCCAAGGCATTTGAAGATACCCCACAAATGCCACCTTAGAAATCCAAGAATGAAGTAACCTGACCTTTTCCAGCATTTCAGTCTCTCTGTTTTTCTATATCTGTCTATGGGTATGTGATGAAGTTTTCATTATTTTCCCCATTTCATGCTTTGTTTTCGTAAATAAAAGCCCCCCAGGACCCAACCACTACACTAACTCCCTATTGTATTAATTTACAAATCAGTTGATAGGAATGGAACATTCTTCACATACTAGGGTTTTGTAGAGATATACTGGGGCTTTGAATGACCAGTGAGTACAAGGCCATGTTTTTACATTACTTTCACACTCATTTGAATATATACATGTACACACACACACACACACACGTGTATCCGTTCCCCAGAGACAGGCTGCAGCCTTTTGTAATATTAGGTTAGTGCTCAGAATACATTGGATATTAATAATAGCTTCTGCTATTTGCATCCATGTTCCATTGAGTATGTCACACTCTAAATTCTAACCAAAAACGTCTGCTGTCGAAACAGTTCAAGTCTATTTCTGATACAACCCATGTTCCAATTCCTGGCTTTCCCTGAGGCCACCATATTGTCATACCACTCCAGAACACTGTAATGGCTACATCTGAGATGGTGTCATGTGCGGCCCGGGGGCAGATATAGAAGTTATGGAGAAGCGTAACTTATACAATTGATGCTGGGTCATTATATAAGATGGAACTAATGTCAGCACCAAGCCTGTGAATCTACATCATTCCTGCCTTGTTTAGTATGCATCACACGTTAGATCACTTATGCGGTTGGCATCTTTCCCATGTTTCTTCTCCCTCGTGTTGACTTGGATTCAGTCTACATCAATCTCGGCCACTCTGGCACTCTTTCAGTCTACATCACCGTCTAGACCTCTGTCACTTTTCCAGTCTACATCACCTTCAGCAACTCTGTCACTCTTTCAGTCTATATCGCCTTCAGCAACTCTGTCACCCCTTTAGTCTACATCACTCTCTCCTACTATGTCACTCTTTCAGTCTACATCACACTCTGCCGCTCTGTCAATTGTTTATTCTAAATCCCCCTCTGCAACTCTGGCACTCTTTCGGTCTACATCACCCTCTGCAACTTTGTTTTTCTTAGCAAGTCTGTCTCCCTTCTTCTGGACAGGTGAAATACAGACAATTCAAATGTAAAACAATGGTTAACTCAGGAACCTTTGCAGTACAACAAAATAATCTGACATTTCTACAAACAAAGTATGTCATTCTCTTAGTCACTAAATATCTCTTCATCTGTCTTCCTCAGTTTTTCATTTTTTTCTTTCTTTCTCTATCTCCTGCCTCTGTATCTCTTCATCTCTCTCTCTCTCTCTTTCTTTCTTTGTGCTGAGGCGACACATCAATTCTTTCCCAGACAAGGCAAGCATTTGCAGTTCTCTCACATGGACTCACATGGACTCAAAGATCTAGCCAATTAATAATTCTGATAAGGCGGTGTAATACAGCTATAGACACTTGGAAACATGCCAGAAGATGGCATCAATGATTAATCTCCATTCATCTGTCAGTGCCCATCTATCTGAATACATGGAGGCTGCAGGGCTGTATAACTGTCATTTCTAAGCTTCCTCTAGTTGAACATGTGCATTTGTGAATCAGGTCTTTGCGGTCTGGTTGTCTGGACACTGGCTGGCAGAACGTAGGTTGTAACTACTTCCTCTTGGAAGCACTTCCAGGTTGCTGACATCTTTGTTTATTTATGTCAATATATTCTGTCCATATAAATGTAATAAAAATAATTGTGGGATTCGGATATATTGTCTGTCACAACAATCATAATGCCACAAAATGTATGCAATTTGTATGTTGTTTAGTCCTTTCTAATATATTCATTTTAATTGTATAGAACTACCTACTCTTTACTTTCATTGATAAACTAAGAGCATGTTTACACTATGTCAGTTTTATCTAGATTAAATAAGATTTATAGACAGATTTGCGTAATTATTTTTATTTTGTGCAAATAGTTAAACATTTTAATTATACACTACCTTCCGAGGAAAAGAGACACTATTCCAACCAATACGCAAACCTAATAAGGACTAAAGGCAATGTATTGCTCAATGTGTATTGGACAGGAATGAGAGGTGATTTTCTAGGTTTTATAAGCCCATCTAGCTCCATGAACAGTTTCAGATAATAAAAAAAAAGTTTAGGCAAATAAAAAAATCTTATGACACTGTCATTGAAAACATTTCTGTTATCACCAGCAAGTCTTGTTGATGGTGATTATAAAACGGGTCTGAATTTATTTGCCTTCTAGGTCATTAGTCTGGCCAAAATGTGTTGTGCCTTGTGGCGCTGTCAGAATAATTTCTTTTTGGTGTGATTATTTATTTAAATTGTATGTTCATGTTATTTATTTTAATTTGAAATTGCCTCTATCCTTTACTACTTTTTTGTCCAATAAGGCATTAAATGCCTAAAATCAAGTTTGTATATGTTGGATTACTGGGCTGCAGTTGCATTTTCGAATTGTTACTTTTCAAAGCTGTTGTTGACTAATTTTTGTACACCGAATTCCCAGGACTTGTTTCTATGTTAAATATTCTAACAGGACTTTCAGACTGAAAGAGCAACTACACTGCCTGACTTTGTTTTAGAGCTTGCTAATTAATTAAGAAACCCAAAAACTTTTTTTTGGGGGGGGTACGGTTTTACCAATGTCTGGCCATCTAGCATTATGTGAAATTGGCCAAACATCTATAAACAAAATGTAAAGATGTCCTGATTAAGAATTAAATTTGCCCTTTTTCCTTAAAATTTAAAGTTGTTTTCAATTAAACATTTGTGCGCAATATTATAAACTTGTTAATTGTTATGTTATCTAGTATGGTTCTAGCATTATTCAAGTGTTTTTATATGTTTATACTGGTTATTCTTTTAAGGGGAAATGCTAATTCCACTATTAAGACTAGCATTCTACTGGTACATTTCTTATACAGCTGGATCTATATAAAATGCTTGCCATCCCATTATGGGCAAAATAGGACATACGTTGTTAATGTAAGTAACATCCAACATGCTGTTACTCATGGTTAATGTACACTCCGCCCTTACTAACTAACAGCAAACCAGCTCATCTAACATCCGGGTCACGGCACCACAGTAACACAAGAGAGACAAGAGGTTTTGTATGCACGTGATCTTTAAGACCCATACAAAAAATAAGTAATTCTGAAATGGATGTGAACTTGGTCTACCTAAGTTTACATCTAAGTTGCTTCAAACAGAGGGATTTTTTCAAATTGGACAATAATGTATATCAAAGCTTTACATTAATATATATATATTTTTTAAACACTTTTTCACATGGGGATATCATTCATTTGTTTACTTAGGCCAAATCAAAGGACTGAAAAATGTGTGTAGACATTATAAAAAATGTAAGTTATAATAATCAAAGACTTGGCCCTGGTGTGTCACACTCTAATGACACACTAGTCACACAAAAAAAAAAGTACCCCTATTATTCATGCCTACTGTTTAACGATCATATGTGTCGTATCGCTGTGATAATTTATGCCTTGTAAACATTGTGTGAACTGCCATAGTTTGGTAAAACATGGGGATTTCACCTGCTGGTGTCAATACTTACTCACTCTTTCCATTGAAAGGGACATCCCCTGGGTTGTGTTTGTTTCCCAGCCAGGGGTGCCCGGGGAGTGAACTGCACTTCTCCCGAGGGACACCAAGCCCTCACGCCCTGCTGCCTTTGTGCCCTTGTGCCTCCACCCACTTACCCGCTCACTGGTTTTTCGCTTCAATACCTCGTACTTTCAGGCGTGTGACACGGTCGGAGGGGACAGCCTGAAACATCCCAGTGAAACCTAATCTTTATTTGTGATGTTTTCATGCACACGGTACCTGTAGCGGATAATAGGTCAATTAAGTTATGTTATGGTTTTTAATTTATTAGGATCCACATTTAAGAGACATCTCTTCCTGGGGTCCACACAACATCTGTAACGAATGATAACGACCGGGGGGAAATCATCATGTACAACTACAGATAATACACAAAAGCAATCTTAAAAAGCACACTAATGTCCAATATGAACAGCCATGACATTTTGCTTCACTTGTTTTTTGAAACTAGTCATATTTTGGGTTCTGTTCAACCATAGCTCTATACAACACTGTATGTTGTTTTGAATTTGCCTCATTAGCCAAATTAACATTTTGATCCTTATACAATGCCCTTAGTCTTAGATAAATTCAGAACAAGGTTGTTATCAGTAATCCAGTTAAATACTATCTGCAACTACTTATTGGGGGTAAAGTGTTGAGTCATCCGCAGACACGTTTTACAAACTAGTGGGAGATGATTTGTAAAGATGGAACAAAGTCTAATGTTAATCGGTATTTGATGTAGTATGAACATTTGTTAACAGCAATAACACACTGGTTAAAGTGGTCCAATCGATGGTTGGTGCTGTTGTACTATGATTATGGTTATTTCATTTTGACATATTAACGGTTTATCTGATCTGAGTAGATCACCAACCATCTCCTTTTATCTGACAGCTCTTCGGTTTTACCCATGGTGATGGATGAGAAAAGTATTCCTAATGCATGCACCCTATACTGTATGTATACCCCAGAGAAACAGGAACAAGTGAAAGACATCAATACCAATCCTTGAATCTGAGACCAAATAAATTGCATAGAATTTCATAGCAGACTTTGTTTAGATTTTTTACAACATATTCTTTAGGGGTGCAAATACTCTTACAGCCTATTTAAAAAAAAAAATTAATACTCAGTAAGCAAATTATTGTGTTGAAATAAAAGTATACTGCCCCCTCTTGTTTGAGCCCAACATGTGAGTCATTGGGTTGTTTAATTTGTGCGTTAATTATTGCAAATATTATAGGACTTGTCGGCAAGAGTCCTTTAGGTGTCGGCATGTCCCCCTGTTGAATAAAAATATCCTCTCAGGGTTGTCGTGGCATCATTACATATAAGTCAGACACTGATGTTGGCGCGGAAGTAAATATCGGTAAACGTGGTTCAAACACTTTCAATTCATTGGGCTCACAATATGACTAATTGTTTGTGTCACTCTCACGTCCCGGATGGCAGTGCCATGCCAGTGCTAATGCCAGTGCCAATGTCAGTGCCAATGTCACACCCACTCCCTCGTTGGCACACGGACACTGAAGTAGCTTTATAACTGCCTCACATGTGTTCCTTGTCACACACCTCCCCACCTCAGGTACCCTGCTAGGCGTTGTTTGGATTCTGGTGCTTTTTGTAACCATCTTCTGGTCATGTTGTGTTCTTATTTTAGTTTTTTTGGGGGGGGTTCTGCTTTTACGTCTTAGATCTTTTATTAAAGGTTCTCCCTGTGCACGTGTCTTGCCATTCCAATGATCGTTCCAATCCAATTCTGTGGATTTATGTCTTACGGTTGGCCAAGAAGAAGATACATGCAGTTACTACCGTGGCTCACTCTGTAACACGTCTTAAACCTTAACATGTTAATGTGAAGCTCAAAACTTCAAGAAAAAGACCCACTAGTCAGTTTGTTTTCAAAGAAACTTCCCCAATGAATCATGGTTTCACGAACGTGATGGGTGGTTCTTCGCTGTGATCATTTCTTTTATGAGAATATTTTATGAACTGCAGCAGTTTAGTGAAAAGGGGGCATTTTGACTTACTCACAACTTCTGGTAAAGGGGAGGGGCCCCTAGGTTTCTCGAGGGTGGTCAGGGGAGTGTAGTGTATCTCTCTCTTGGGACCCCTTTTGTAATCCCCCCCGTCCCCCAGCCCCCACTGTAAACTCATCTGAACCCTGAGGTGTGTTTCATTTGTGCCAAAATACATCATTTAAGTAAAGTAATTTCCAACAGTAGTACGCAGGTGGAGAAAACACTTCCCACACTCTGAAGAGGAAAGTGAAACTTGTGACCACAAGTAATGTGCACTGCAGTGTTAGCCAAATATGTCGATGACGAGCATTGATGAATGATGCACAGTGAAGAAGAACAGGTCATGCAAACCAGAACATAAAGGTATTTTATGGATTTCTCTATTGCTTTTTTTAAATTCAAGATCAAACAACGTGTTAGTGCACTTTCCTTTTCACAATACTTGATTTATCGGATTTGATAAAAATCCTGTTTTGACACTGCAGTAGTTCTTACATTTTATCAGTTGATAGTCTTCAGCTATTTAAAAACCCTGATAAACTACTGTGATTGGTCAGGCAACAGCTAAATCTATACAACATACCTCATTGGACCACAACAATGTGCTTTGGTTGGAGGTCACAACAACTTTTGCTAACTAACAGAACCTTGTTGGTTCAGCCAGTGGAGCTCACATTTTCAGACTCTTTTAAGTAATAGTTTAATCAGTTGCTGGCCTTATTAATACCGTGATTGTCTTTAAAGTAATATATTTATTTTTATTATGAATGAAGCAGGGAAAACTACAACTCTTGTATATTCAAGTAAAAACATTGGTTGGCCCATCATTGACTAATGCTGCGTTGCAAATTGCTTTAGAATGTTTTTTCAGTTGGGTACTTTCAAGAGCATAGTCGAACTTTAAGTTAAAATCGGTTTCATTTCAAATACACTATTGCTTAGTTGGACCAGGCCACACAATGTAAGCACTGCTAGGTGCCGCCTACAAATCTTTATTTGTATGTAAAGGCATTCAGAATTCTCCTTGTACATAATAGGGAAAGCTATCACAGTTATAGTGAGGTGCAGAACCATAAGCAGACATTGTTGAAAGTAAAGTGGATTTAATCCAATAAACACAAAACAACACTACACGAACAGTAAACGTAAAGTAAAGGAGCTGTAACGAGCAGCAAACAGAACTAAACTAAATGCAAAGAACGTGCAGCGTATCCACATGAGAATTGAATTAAACAAAAGGAAAAACCGTGAACGTCGTGATGCACAAACAGAACAAACAATCAACCACACCTTTTGTGTGGCTGTAGCCTAGCCTAAGTAGGCTCCCCAATCAGAGTCAACTGAACACAGCTGCTCTGACTGGGGAGCCCACAGCGGCATAGAGAGGGCTAGAGGCCCCTCTAGTTGGCATGCCCTGACTGCGAGCCCCAAAGCATAGAGTAGTGTAGGCTAGGGGCTCCCAGCCAGGACATGACAAAAGCATGTTTAGTTTGCATTGGTTCCTGCTTTGTACTCTGCTGTGATGAAATGTATATGAAATTATATCTGCCAAACTATTATGCCCATTAATTTCAGTGGAGAGCAAACCACACCGCTGTAGTTTATCTGCCAGGCTATATTGTGGTAGTACGTACTATAAAACATTGTACATTTTTAAATTAAATAAGCTATTCTCTGATTTTTCACAACTGTGCCTCTTTTGATTTCATCTGGAACTTTATGTTTTGAATGTCTGTCCCTTGGCACACTTGAATTAAAAAATGTACAAGAACAGTAAAAGTGTTGAATAATTAATGACACAGTCTAGACAGTGTAGGTGAGCAGGAATGACAAGGCAGAACATATTTTGGTAGTACCGCCCCTGTACCAGCCCTGTTCCACCCCTTTATGTTAATTTATTACTGGGGTTTGCAATGCTAGAGTTGGAGTAAAAACATATCTTCTTAATATTTTTCTATATGCTACTGCAATCAAAATGTCATTAAAACACCTGCAAAACTCTAATCAGAAATCAGAACTGAAAGATCTTTTACCAAACGAAATATTCAGCAATGTTTACACCCATACCAACATGTTTCTTTCTTGTTTTAAATATCTATATATAAACGTATACAAATTTACATACACAGCTCTGCTATAAATTAAGAAACCACTGAAATTCTTTCTTTCCCTTCCCCAAAAGGAACATTTTGAGTGAGGAACTGAAGGGTATAATTTAAGAGACCACTGCAAATTAAACCCTTTTGTTCTTCACTCAAAATGTTCCTTTTACACTTTTCAGGAAATAAAAAGGTGCAGTGGTCTCTTCATTTTGTCCAGAGTTAAATATGAACAGCATCAGTCAAATGTTTGAAAACATTTCAATTAAAGGGTATTCATTTTTACTATTTAAGTCTGATTGACTTAAACACATTAAGAAGGTAAGCAATTCCACCAATTAACCTAATTAAAAAGGCACAACTATTAATTCAAAATCATGCCAGATCATTTCTTCATTCTTTTTGAGAGAATGCACATATGCGAATAGGATATTTTCAGTTTAAATTTTCATTTCAGGCTGTAAAGAAAGAAAATAAACATTTGGAAAGGAGGTGGATACTGGCTGAAAAGGTTGACAACCATAAAGGAACTTTATTTTAACTTAATGTAAACATTTGCTCTTTTAATTAGTTAACAATATGCAGGACCAAGTCGTCTTTTTTCAGGACGCAAGAGAATGTGGTAGAATGTGGGACCTGTGGTTATCCAGTGGGTGTGGCCACCACTTAAGAGAGTTAAGGTCAGTTTTCCATTTAGAATGCTTCACCACTTGTGCCCATATTACCAATTATATGGACCTCAGATCCTCAAACCCATCCCCTAGAGCCAAGTGGACGGCTGTGCTCAGAATGTAAAGAAATAATAGTCAAAACAAATTGTATAAATATCAAATTGTAAAACCTTCTCAATCGCAAATATAAACAACAAAGAATACACGTTACCCTCCCCTGAGTACCCCTGCCCACGTAGTAATCATGTCAGAGTATTGCCTGAGTATTGGTATTGCAGACGAACCCTCCGAGCTAGTGGCTGTTATCCTCCCGTGTAGTAGTCTGCTCACCTCGGTGTGAATTCCCTCCTCACGGTAAATATGTTTGAACAGTATGCCCCCAGGTCATTTAAAGAGCGGCTCCTACAACAGGCTGAGGGCTGCCCAGAATGAATACTGCAGGGAATTCATATATATTTATATAATATAGGTTGGTGTACTACTCTCTGATGCCTCCTGAGATATCGCAAATATTTCAAGTTGTATTTGTTCTGTTAGTGAAATGGTGACGGTGCCCCTCCCTTTTGGGTTTCCTAGAATCTGATGCTGAAATGTAAAGCAGAACACCGCAGGAAATATAACCGTATTCAATTGTTTAAAAACACAAGTTTCCAATTCATACAGCGCAAGGGCAGGCGTTTCTGTGTAATGCAAATGCAAACATTGCCTTCTGTCCTCTCCACTGCTGGAATGTTCTGTCCTGCAAAGTGCTTTGCTTTTGAGCAACTGGGACAAGCCTATTTCAGCACCCGATCCTTGACATGTCCGTAGGATGAACGAGAGAGGGGTGACAGTGATGTCATCTCCTAGGTAGATGTTCGGCAACCTAGCTGACTCTGCGGAAGTTGGGTCAGCTGATCACAGAACAGAGCACAAACATTCAAATGGAAAAGACGCCAGGAGAATCTCAAAATAAAACCCAAAATAAGATAGGGCAACAATGATTTTCTTTGTTGTTTTTCAAGATGTAGGACATGTCTACAAGGAGTTAGGGTGGCCGGTTGAAAGAGCTCTGGTGGTCTGGCGTCTTCTAGCAGGTGGGTTGACAGACATGGCTGTAAAAATGCCATGTGTCAAAGCTTAAATTGTACTTTAGATCTCTGAGCCAAAAATGTCAGTTGACGAGCAAGTCTTTCCCGGCCCTTGATGTAATGATTGGAAACTGCTGTTGCTGACAACCTTCTTAATCACTCAAGAAGAGCTGCCCTGGTTAAAAGTTGGGCAGGCTACTTTTTTGTAGCCTGTTTTTATCATGAAAAATGCATTTTATCATTTCCAGTAGTTTATTTAACTCATAAACTATTTCAGCGGGGTAGAACCACATTACTCGTAACTTGTCAATCGCAGCAAATACGTAGTCCACGTATTTCATCACTGTCCCCGGCAATGTTTGTGATGGGAGAAAGTCCCAAATATAAATAAAGCAAGCATCATTCGTACTTGTATTTAAACAAAACTACTATGATAAAAATCGGCATACAACCCTTCTCATGATTTCAAGCGATTAAATTAAAATCTAATTTAACATAAACCCACCTTTAACAAAACCACAAATGTGAGCCTTTTGACTTCGGGTATGACTATTCGCAGGGCAGGTGTGTTAGAAGATGTGACAGGAAACCAACCGTGGTATACAAAACGGAACTGAAAAGACGTGCTTCCTTCACTACCAGGGCACGTGGCCTGGTTCACCAGCGTAAACAAAAAATCTAGCTCACCTCAGCGCAAAACAAACAACACTCGTAAGTCAAACCCGACGGCCCACTCCCCTGCAGGTTGCCCGGGCAACACCGGACGTACATTCAACTCCTCCCTTGACGAGTGCCACCTGCTGTCACTCAGCAGCCCCCTGGTCTATGGGCCCCTCTGGTAGTAGATGGCTCACACAGTGCAAGGCGTTATAACTCAAGCGCCTCAGATACGTAGTCCGCGGAGTTCATCGCCGTCCCCCAGTCGTGCGTGTGAGGGGAGAAAGTTGCAGACACAAGGACAGCATCCCTCACCTGACACGTCTTCGCCGTCTTCCCTTCTCTGTGTCCGTCGTTCTTTTGCAGGCTGGGTGGAGGGCAGCGAGACCTTTCTGAGGGAGCTGACGCGGGTGAACACACTCTCTACTGGCTCTTTTTTGCTGTAGCCTTTCTTAGTGTCTAGACGACTTTCGTCTGTATCGTACTCATTACCGCAGCTGTCACGCGTGCGTGTGTGTCTGAGCTTTGTGTGGTGCGGGGCAGAGTAGGACCGAAAGAGGGAGGGTGGGAACGTGAATGAGGGAAAGGCACCCAGTGGGGAACGGAGAGTGCGAAAGACGAAGAGAGGGAGCGTTGAGCAATTCAGATCTAGTTCATACAGGTGGTCAGATGTAGATTTACATATGATTTGCATATGATTTGCATGTCAATGGTCCAGGTTCTTTCCCACAATCGTCATTTATCAACTTCTCATAGTTCAAAAAAGGTGGAGAAAGGTTTAGAGAGGAAGGTTCAGTGCAAAGATGGAATCTGATCTGTGAACCGGTAGACTTTCATTTGAAGTGGAAACTGCTCCTGACTCATAGAATGTCCCACGCCATGAAACACTGAGGCTGTGGAATTTGACTCCATAGCTGTGGCGTGTGGTGGATTCATAGGGAAGGTATTTACTTTCTCCTTTTCAGGTCAGTTTAGACAATTAGAGCTTTTAGCTAGAGTTCTCTTGCCAACTACTTTCTGTCTAACATTAGCTCTAACCAGCTAGCCAGCCAGAACCAATACCATCTGAAATAAACATTGAAATTCCTTCCTCAGATATTACAAACTGATGGCATTGGGGGGTTTTCACAGCCAAGGTGGCCACCTGGGAGGGCAGATTATGGCCAATTAGATATTGGTATGGTCAATGCTTGTCTCAAGGGTACAGCTGGACCAAAGACTCAAGGAAAGTGCTGAATAATGTGCTCATCCAATGTATTTTTGACAATACTAGCCTCTAAGATAAAGGCCTAAATAACCCACTAAAAATCACATGTCATATTTCAAAATCAACTACTTTCTCTCGTTCCTTGTAGACTGTATTGGGGTTTACATACATGAGTATATGTACAAATGTGTATCAAATGTCCTGCATATTGACATTGCTACAGAGGCAATGAATCATCTATCAGAGCGAAATGATGTGCGTGTGATTGCCCATCTGCCTATTTTATCTCTGATGGTGGGTGTGGATCATCAGGTGTACAACCAAATGCCATATTTGGAAACCTTTTGTCTACTAGATTAAAGAAATGACATTTTACAAATGGATCTTGCCAAATCAACTTTAATTTCCCCATATGACTACAAATACGAAATAATTGAGACCCGTTCTGTGTTTTGAGGTCTGTCTGTGTTTATTATCTCATTTCTGTGCAGATAAATGAAACCTTGTTTACATTTTTTATGCAGATGATACTATTGTCTAACTTGTCGCCAAGCAACAGGGAGTGACAATAAACCAATGGTTCTCAGACTAGAGATACTGTATGTTAATGTATCCCTGGACCATTACATGTTATAAATCAATTGATGCCAAATGCTCACTGCATCCGTCTATGCTACATTGTCATTGTCTAGACAGTCTCCACCGGCTGCACATTCAATACATACAATGAAAGATTTTATTTTGGGTATCTGTAATTACAGAGCTCACTTGTAAAATACAATAATATACAGTGAAATACAGCGCAAGAAATGTTTTTAATTAAATAACAACATATACAATATAATACAACAATATGAAGATAAAAACAATGAAAGAACACAATGAAAATACAAACAGCACATTGAAAATGGAAGATAAATTAGGCTTCTCTTTTCATTCGACGCTCCATCAATCAGAGAGATGTTGCTATGTCTTAAGTTGTCTTATTATCACCCCTTCAATCACCATTGAAATTATCTTTGTTGTTTTGGATGGATGATTAGACTTGGACTGCAAAACCATATTCAAGATAACAAAAACATGAATATTTTGATCAAAAAAGGAGCTCTTGTCTTCAGAGGGGCAGCGCCACGTTAGAGGCGCCACCGCAGAGCCCATCAACCTGTCCCAGGGTCCCTTGGGAGAGCTTCCCTCTCCACAGCTTCTACTCAGGAAAACGGATGTAAGAGCATGCTTTTAAAACCAAAATGCCCAGTAAAAACAAGCTCGTCTGAAACCTGACTTGAATGTGCCTGCGTGTCTCTCTGTCATTTTGCACGTTACGTGTATCTAGTCTTATTTGTGAGTGACGTTGGGTGGTCTGGGGGGGGGGGGGTTCAATTCCCACAAGGGGCCAAAGCACCAAATATAACAATGATTAGAATGTTTGCTATCACTGAAGACTGACATTATACGTAATTTAATCATTTGCTCTGAGCAACATGGGACCCTAACCCCTAACCCTAACCCCAACCCTAACCCCAACCCCAACCCTAACCCTAACCCTAACCCCTAACCCTTTTGACAAGGCAATTCTCTTAGCAGGTGACATCAGATGGGAGACGTCAGTGCAGCTCAAGGATGATGAACACGTTTCTGACTAATAACAGTATTCGTTGGCCTCTGGATGACTAACTCTCAGGCAGAAATGGATGAAGTAAATGACGTGCGGCACTGCCGTCCAAGAACCTGACAGTTCCCATGAAGGCCAGGTGCCCAATTCCCCCAGACCCAGGAGAATAACAACGAGGTTATATGAAACAACACCGGGTCAGTGTAAAGGCCTAAACGTCAGAGAGGTTTCAGCAGAGAACATCTGGGTATCAAGCCGGCCAGATTCAACTCTGGACAATGAGCTTATATGAAACAACACCGGGTCAGTGTAAAGCCCTAAACGTCAGAGAGGTTTCAGCAGAGAACATCTGGGTATCAAGCCGGCCAGATTCAACTCTGGACAATGAGCTTATATGAAACAACACCGG